>ULGT01000009.1:686398-752865 GCA_900519025.1 Yarrowia porcina | reverse complement strand
AAAAAAAAAAAAAAAAAAAAATCGCAAAACAAAAACTTTTTTTTTTTTTTTAATCGAAAACATAAATCTCCTTGGTGACACGCTAACGGTCATCGGTCAAAGCTCGTAAACCGCACTAGCCAAAAAGCAGCTTTGTTTTGAGTCAGCAGGTCGAAATATACATCCAGTTATACAGAGCTCAAGCTGTTGGGCTCAACTGCATGGTTGAGATTGGGGTGTAAGTGTTGGGAAATAAGTGGTAATTGGGGAGAAAAATAAATAAAACAAACGAAATAAATAGAATAAATATAGCAAAAAAGAACATTCGACTCTCTTGGCCGATTACTAATCCACTCTACCTGCTACTACCATCTATACGCCACTACATTCCACGCTACAACCGCCACTGTGACCCTTGACTATAGTATGTAGCAGAGTTTAATGTTGCGTTGGGCTTGGGAGAGGATTATCCGACTTTAGACGACTTTAGACGACTTTAGACAGACGACTTGGGACGACAAATAAGGCAAATAATAAGGCAAATAATAATGGTGAAAATACTTGTCTTAAATATTGGCGGATAACGGTCGTCATAATATCTGAAAAAGTCGATTTCACATGTCAATCAGGCGATGCCCCTATGTTGCCAGGCACAAGTGTAGGATGCAACTGGTTATTCAAGTATACGATGTTTTGTTGCGTTGTTGTGTTGTACAGTGGTGAGTTATACGTGGTTGTATGGAGTATCGTCATGTATACGTTGTACGGAGTAGTGTATGTTGTATACGATTGAGGATAACTAAGGCAGTGGTACGAGTTGATCGAGTAGCGCAAAAAGTGATTTTTTTTCAAAATGATTTTTTATTTCACCCTTACCCCTACCTTGCTCAACGTGAAAACACTTCTTTCACGATTGACGTGATTGAGAAGGGCAGCTTCGATTGGCATGATTGGCATGATTGACCGATTGGCGTTTTTCACTGTGGGGAAGGAGAAGAAGAAATGGAGGAAAAAGGCGGCAAAAAAAGACGACAAAAACAAATTGATACTGAACACGTATGTCCGCACTGGTACCACCGCCTCAACCACCGCCTCATAGTTGATCGTACGTTTCTACCCACTACCTGGTAGCTCTGTAACTGTCACCATTCTCCTGACTAAGAGCTTGGGTTGCCACTCTATGCCACTATGCCATTATGCCACTCTTATTTGGCTCTTCCGCCCAACCGCTGCTTTTGCGTTTTACCGTTGCTTTTTGCAAAAATGGAGTTCAGCAGTGAGAAATGGGTAGATTGATGGGGGAAATTGTCAGTACCGGTGACCAAAGAGATCTTACCTGTTTGATCGGTTTTCCCTGATTTCTCCGTTTTTTCTTTCTTTCTTTTTTTTTTGTTTTTTCATTTTCCGCTCTTTCGCTCATGTCCGCTCTGTCCACTCTGCCCGCTCTGCCTGCTCAGACTCCCCGCTTTGGCTTTTCGTTAACTCTGTTGGGCTTACTTTTATTGTCGATATACATATGGCTGAGTTAGTTTGGCTTGTGCATTAAAACACAAAGTCAACCACAGATATATAACGATGGAGCGCTCCTAAAAGTACCCCCCTTCAAAAGTACAACCGATCACCACTCCTCTCTCAGCCATGTACTTCTTCGTCAAAAACACAGAGACCCCCGTGTCCAACTCGACACTCCACAATCTCAACGACGAGCTCACAGTACCAGACCCCAAGCTAGGACTGGTGGCTACCTATGCTAGAGAGGGCAATGGGTACAGAAAGGAGGATGATAGTGACACGGAAGATGTCGTGCCCAGAGATGAAGAGACGGGCTTTGACGCTGCCGAGCTCGTGACACAAACAGAGACGCAACAACAACCTCCTTCTCTGTGGAGCTCTCTGGCCCAGCTGGCTCGAATGGCTGCTGGGGCCAAAGAGACACAAACAACCCCGTCCATCGCCCTGGAGATTGGATACCCCAATGTGGAGGACAACAAGGGATACAAGCTGAACCTGGGACTCGTCAAGGTCGCCGTGTACGCCCGAAACGGCGGAGCAAAGGCCTCTTCTACTGGAGGTATTACTAAGCCTAGATCCAAGGTGGCTCAGACCGGCTCGAATCGATGGGTGGTGCGAATGCCCCAGGCTGTCGATGCCACCCGGCTCAGAGTCTACCCCGACGGACAGGTGACTGGCAACTACGAGTACGCCGTCAAGGCTTTTGGCCTCAAGATTGGAGTGGGCATGTACCGATCCGTCAACGCTTACAGATACAGAATCGACCGGTTTGGTGTACGACGGACTGAGTCGTCCGAGTCGTCGTAGGCAAGACTCAACAACGACAGGCTTGGTCACGAGTTGAAACAACCAACCCACGGAATGAGGGAAATGGACAAGGCACCACGGATCAACATCACCTGACGCGTGCCACCCAACGGCCGCACTAGCGCGTGTTTCGCGCTACTGTGTTGTGAGACTAGTCTGACTAATGGAGCTAGATGTTAGTCGCTCTGTTGGGACGCTCGTGGGCAGCCGCCTGGATGGCTATTTTTGGCTGCAACACCGACACATACTTGTACCGTTCTTTGACTGTTGTCGCTACATTTCTTGACTTCCGTCCCAGAGGACATTTACTGGTGTCTCACATTGAAGACGACCAGATAACGATTTACGACTATATAGATTAATTTATTGCATTAACGATGAGGAGGAAAGGGTAGAAGGCGTAGAAGAGGTGTTTGTTAGGAGTCTGGTTGTTGCCGTTGTCGTGCTCTTCAGGGAACAGGATAGGTCGCTAAGGTCTCCAGATGGCCTTAGTGTGCAATACTTGACATGGACTAATGGAAGAAAGGGTGTGAAAGAGGATGTGTGGTTTGACAGAAAGGTATGAAAGAGAATGTGTGGTTTGACAAAAGAGGACGTGTGGTTTGCCAGGTTCTGAAACGATCATCCAATGAATACGGAATCGGTACGGATCAGAATATAATATTTCAATATTGAGCTGTGAACTCAGAGAGTTGAACTCAGAGGTTTGAACTCAGTGGACTAAACTCAGTGGACTCATTAGGATTACATTTTGATTTGTAAGTGAGCTTTCTTCTTTCTTTGAGTGCTCTGTCAAGTGCAGTAATGATCTACAGTCCCTCAGGGTTAATATGAAACGGGTTGGAGAAAGAGAAGGTGGTGGAAGGGAGAAGATGGAGGAGGTGAAAAAATGGAGGAGGTGATCAAAAAGTGTCTGCTACAAAAGTGGTGTAGGAGTAGGGTAGGTGATAGTATGGATTAGGGTACAGTACCGGTAGGTGTAGATGTCTATAGGGAGGGCAGTAAGAGAGCCATTACTACTATACAAGTGCTACAGCTCGTGTTCTACAGAAGAGGTCACAGCAGTAACCATATCTCCAACTATATGCAAGTATCACACCTTTCTCACTCTTGGTTCCTACGTCTGTAACTCTCAGCACTTCTTACTGAGCAACAGAGACAGCAGGAAGTTACCTTTGGCTATGGTGCAAGATTAAGGGCTAACTGAGTGGATGAGTGAAGGGAAGAAAAGACATACAAGTAGAACGAAGAGACATAACGAAGACAAGTCTGATAAAAGACGATTGAGGTATTCGGTTTGTGTCATTGATCTGTGGCTGTCCATAGTTTGTGGCTGTCCATAGTCTGTGGCTGTGCTATATTACTACAGTTACCTTCACTCTTACTCCTTCCTAATCATCTAGCTCAGCTTTTGTCAGCTCGCCTCGGCTGAGACACCGTTAGACCGTTGGCATAAGACAGGCAGTTGAGAGACACAAGTGATAGAGACACAAATAGACAGACAGTGACGTGGAAGTGTCAAAAAACGAATATACAATGTTTGGCTGGTTTTAGTTGTTAGTAACGCGATTATTGTACTTGTTGGTCTGTTGTCCTTGGGCTGTGGTGTTGGTAAGCTCTTCCTTGGGTAGCTCTTGAGTGAGCTCTCTGTTGTAAGCTTACGTTGGGCCCTTCCTCTTTCTCGCCACCAAACAAGGTTAAGACACGAAACTGCCTCGAGGTGGGCAAGAGTAAGAATCAGAGTAAGAAGCCAGAAGGAAGGCAAGAGTGCAGAAGACAAGTATGTCCGTTCAAACGACACGATAAAGGTCCACTGACATTATGCAAAAAAGTCGGGCCGACCGTGGAATAGGTAGTGGGTCCTTATATGGTGTTTTTGTTCTTTATGATGGCCATTTTTGGTGTTTCCAGAGTCATATTGGTTCTCTCCCTTATCAAATCTGGTCCACCTTTTCCTTCTCAAACTTTCACTAGCTTTCCTTGATCTCGGTACCTACTTGGGATCGGCGTTTTTTGGATACGGGAGGCAGCCAAGTTGAGAGCTGGAGAGCAGAGGCTCTAATTGGCGAAAACAGTCGTTTCAAGCCCTTTTCCACTTATTGTAGCAACCTCAGCAAGTTTGCCAAATAATTAGTGCACTATGATATGGTATTGTAGTTAGTGCATGTGAAGACAAGAAGGAGTTCTTCGGACACAAGAGCATGTGAAAAGATGTGAAATAATATACAGAAAAAAGGAGAAAACAGTCTAGGCGAATATTAAGAGATTGCAGGCTCGCAGATCCACAGAAAACACGCAGGAGTGGTTTCCTCTATTCTCAAAGTTACACCTGCTTTACTTGGACTTGAGAGGCTGTGTTGAAGAGACACTTGTGAGATGTATATACGCAAAAGATACGTGTAGACGTGTCGTGAGTAGCGACTGGAGGTGGTTGACTGAGGTTTCTGTGTTTTTTGAGCGTTTTTGAGCAATCTAGAAGTGGTTGAATTATTCAGCAATTAACTACGATTTTGGAAAAACTTTTTAAATCAAAGAAATGCAGAAGAATTGTTGTACAAGTACAGTCCCTGAACGTCCCTATTTGCTCCCAAATAGGGCGTAAAACTGCATCCAACCTCTCCCTATCTTCTTTGTATGTATTTCTTCCAGTTTGCATTTCGCAGTTAACGCTTATACGCGGTTTTATCGAGTTGCCAATTTAATCCAATTTAGGCGCATTTACCCAGAATTTTTAATTCCGTTTAAATTGGGCCGAAATTCAATTCCAGGCTGCATCTGAGTCAGCGTTGGCCACCACCTCGGTAGCGATAACGGTAGGGTTAGGGGATGCAGCTCCCAGCGATCCACTCTGCATGTCTCGGTTTGGCCTGCCTCAAAATGTCTTATCTTGGTTGACTAAGCGGGAGCGGATGGAGGGAGAAGACAGACAGACGACCACTGAATTCAAAAAATATTATTTAAAATATTATTCTCGTATTCGCGTGAGTAGGAGGAGGCACACACAAGAGGAAGGAAGAAAGAGGGACGCAGAAGGAAGATACAAGTAAGAACATCACGAAGAAACGACAAAAAAAAAAAAAAAAANAAAAAAAAAAAAAAAAAAAAAAAAAAAAAAAAAAAAAAAAAAAAAAAAAAAAAAAAAAAAAAAAAAAAAAAAAAAAAAAAAAAAAAAAAAAAAAAAAAAAAAAAAAAAAAAAAAAAAAAAAAAAAAAAAAAAAAAAAAAAAAAAAAAAAAAAAAAAAAAAAAAAAAAAAAAAAAAAAAAAAAAAAAAAAAAAAAAAAAAAAAAAAAAAAAAAAAAAAAAAAAAAAAAAAAAAAAAAAAAAAAAAAAAAAAAAAAAAAAAAAAAAAAAAAAAAAAAAAAAAAAAAAAAAAAAAAAAAAAAAAAAAAAAAAAAAAAAAAAAAAAAAAAAAAAAAAAAAAAAAAAAAAAAAAAAAAAAAAAAAAGTGAAGGAAAAAGATGGAATATAGAAAAAGACAATAACGGTGGCAGAAGCACTTATGAGAAGTACACTTTGGGCATTGCCACCGTCTAACCTGTACTTGTACCTGCTCTTGTAATGAAAATAGAACCGGTAGGTAATCTTTTCTAGCAGGGACCATCATATGACTATTGATATGGGGTGTGTAGGTAGTGACAGATAGATGTCTGTCCTGTAGATAGGAGCTACCTACTGGCCTAGAATCTCTTTCTGATGGATGGACAAGTGCCCACCTTTTGTCGTGGCACTGCTATCGGAACTAACTGTTTCGTGGTGTGTTGTGTAAGCTGTTTCATTAACTAAATATCAATCAATATACTTCATTGTTTTCAACATCTTGTACCTGCCTGAAAGCCGTCCATAAGAGAGTGCTATGGAAGGTGAGTTGAGAGTTATAGAGGTGGGCAAGTAGGTGAACTTATAGAAGCATTGAAAACGTTCCATGAAAGGAATTACTGTCAGAATACCTCGCGAAAGTCCGTTTAATTGACCCATACATTGATATGTGCAGTACCGTATGACTCTCTTATGTTGGTGTTAAGCATGTTGGGTATCTTCCTCAATACACTTGTCTGACACTGTCTCTTTCCTCACTCTAATTACTCGCAAAGCTATAGCTTAAGAAAGTACCAGTGGAATGAATATAGCAATTGGAAATGGTCAAATCAGAGAAAATAACGCATAGAATGTCGTAATTCATCCATGGGATGTTCTTTGGTCAGAAAATGACATATCAAAGATGTGGCTGGACTTTTGCAGAAGTCCAGTACTGTATCTCCCTCAGGCTTAGTCTCTACGCTTCTATTCTTCATTTTCAAAGAACCACTCTACAAGTAGTACTTCTAGTACAATGATAATAAGTACTTGTAAGTACTCGTAGACAGAACCACTGAACTGGTCAAGTCTACCCTGGACCCTGAATCTTGCGAGTCTTGTGTTGACAACCCTCCATAGTTGGAGGGGGTATAGTCAGCTTATAGAGATCAATACTGGTCCAAAACCGATGAAAAGTATCTCATTAGAACCGCCTGAATCAGGGGATCATTTCTATGAACTCCCCCCTCTTCCGTGTCATATAAAATCCTTCATAATATCGACTTCTCCAAGCTATAGCTTTCAGAAGGTATGTACCAGTACCAGTAAAACGAATAGTGAGAGGAATACTCAATTCATAGCGGTTTACTCTTATAATGTCTTACAGAAGCTTTTGTGGCCACTTACTGGTCTTGAGATTGTTGTATAGTTGTAAGAGTGTATCTTCTTTCAAGACCCTTCCTACCAGGTTGATAGCTCCCTCTCAATTAAATCTATAATTAGTCGAAGTTATAGCTTTCTGAAGGTATCTACCGCAACTTGTACAATGAAGATGACCATTGAAACTGTCCAATCTGAGTAGAGTAGAAGAAAAGTACTTTCAGTCATGGACGGTGAATAATATGGTATGGTTCCCTTCTGGTCAAGTTGAGTGGGTTCCATCTAAGCACTTGGACAGCTCTCTCTTTACTTGTACCAGTACATTCTACCAGGTACTGTTCCCATGGCCACGACTTACACCCCTACCTCTGAGTAATTTGGAATATGTTGGCACCGTCTATAAAGATACATTAACAGGGAAGAGCTGCTATGAACCTGAGAGTTGTGATCTAGCAGATAGAGCAAAATCCAGCGTTCTTTTCCACAGAATATTTCGAGATAACCGGGGTTCTATTTTCACTTAGGAGTGTAAGTCGTGGCCACGGGAACAGTACTGCCAGGTACCAGGTAGATAATAGTCTACATACCTATGAATCTAAGCTACTGTTTTCTGAAGCTGGTTGGTATCTATTCCTACAACGAGATTGCTACCGAAACTGGTTACTTGTAATATGAGAAGAATTACAGTCAGATTATCATTGCAAAGTACTCACAGCCATGGACAGTGGTTTTGGTTACCGGTAGGTTCTGTTTGTTGAATACGTATCTTCCCCTAGAGACTCCTCTCTCCACTATTTAGTCTGAGCTACAAGTATGTACTGGATAGCTTTCTGGACGAACCACAGCATAAAGAGCAGAGGAAATGTTCAATCCAAACGGCGTACTCTAGGAATTTTACATGGGTGCACTTCTAGTCATTTGCCGACTTATAAGAGTGTTGTATGGTTCTCTCATGTCGCAGAAGAGTGTCTTTATAGCACTTCGTAGACAGCTCTCTCTTCTTGTATTGGTGCTTGCACAGTGGGAATAGATAATGGAAATGTTTAACTAGAGAGGAGTTATAATCAGAACCTCCCGTGGATGTAGTTTTGGCCAGTTACTGACATTGAGTACCGGTGGTATGTTATGTGGTCATGTTCGTTGTGTTTTTATCAAGACTATCCTCAAACAACTCTCTCTCCAATCTATAGTCCAAGCTAGAAGTATGGCTTACCGTAGCTCTCTGGAGGTATCAGTACACTATCATCTCAACTTGTACAATGAACATAACCATTAAAAATGTTTCTGAAACAGTTCAAACTAACAAGAGTTACAATCGCAATTGTCTTGTGGAAACACGTTAAGCCATCGACCGTGGACTACATACTTGTACTCTTCATATGTCCATTCTATAGCCCAAGACATAACCTCTACAAGTATAGAACCAAGAGAGGCACTTGTATGTGAGCAGTTCAACTTCCGAAAACTTCTCCAAGCGACAGCATTATTTAGTGTAGCCATTGAAAGGTGGTTACTTGTAGTTCATTTGATGTAAAATATCTTCCCTTTAGTATCTTAGACAATCTCTCTCCCTTCACACTCCATAATTAGTCTAAGCTATATCATATAAAGACATCATGGAGACTGAGGAGCAACTGTAACAGTCACTCCAGTACAGGTAATAATTCCATCTTAGTCAACAAGAGAAGATGTACCATAAGGAACAACAGTGACAAATATCTTACCTTCATTATCTGTAGTTATACCAGCAACTGATCCAGTAACAACAGAGTCAGGTCTTGGAGGTGTTCCAGTAACAACATCTGTCACAACTCATCTAGACTCAGTTACACTGGAAGTACCAGCTGTAGGTCCAGTACTTGTAGTAACTGAAGGAACAACAGTCAGAACACAATGAGTCTTACCTTGAGAAGAAAGGTACTGAGAGGGTATTTGGGCTGTGGGGAGTTGTCTTGTCAACTTTCTACTATATGTTGTCTCTATATATTTCGAGATATGAGGGATGTAGTATTGTTAGGTGGAGAACAGGGTGTGGCGTTTATTTAACAAAGGAAAAGGCGGAGTATTTCTCTGGATAGATTGGGGTCAAATTCAGTCTCTGAGCCGGTAGTGACAGTATGTACGAGGATAAGCAACATACGTTCTAACCCATCAATCCATGTGAAGTAGTTGCAACAAATGAAAGACATGTGGTTTATTTGGTGTAAGCTATCGTTTCTCATATCTCTTCTTAGATATTCCTTCTCCCTTCAATCTATAGTCTGACCTATAGCTTTCTGAGGTTCCTATACTCGTATAATGAACATAGCAATTGAGAACATCATTAGTCCATAAAAGAGCTCTTCCAGCCACTGAAAGACAGTGCTATATGGCTCAACTGTGGTGTGCTACAAGTATCTTCCTTAATCTTCACCCCTTCCTCTACTATCTAAGATATCTCCGAAGATGCTCCTGAAAAGGTCATAACAGGAATTCCCCCTCCTCGCCTTTAGCGTCCAACTTCTCCGACACTGCATCTTTAGTCTGCGAAGAAAGCTTGGTGGATCGGACTTTTAATAGTTGTAGGGTGGCATCATAGTTGATGGCTTTAGTGGGGGTGGGTAAGTGGTTAAGGTCTGGTGATGGAGGGGGAAGAAGTAGAGCCAGTGTAAAATGAGAAGTAAAAAAGATAGAAGAATTCTGAAAGCACCATAAGCTCTAGCGTAATTCATTGAGTATATCACCAAGTTTTCAGACCGATTGAGCGAAAAATGATTGTTCTAAATGGGCTAATATTGTTATAACCATAGTGGAGACAGACGACTTCAAAATCACCATATTATAACCCTCAAATAGCCATCAATAACCACCCTTTTTCCTTCTACTGCACCACCACTAATAATCCTCCACGTATATTGTTGCTGGACGATCAGAAAAAGAAAATGCTCGGCATAACTGCTCTTTTTGGGCATCTCTAAGCGATGATGAGAAGAACGCTACTGATGGAAAAAATATGGCTCAAAAGAGGAAAACAGAGCAGCTGCCGCAAACACAACCCTCATTATATATCCGCTATCACACCACCCACTCTCTTTCTCCTCTACACTAGCCTCACAACTATAGGTTGTAGGTTTGGAGCCTTGCAGTTGTCATGTGAGGTTTAATGGATACGAGGCGGTGGAGGAGATGACCAAATGGTTGAAGAAAAACACTTCATTGAACTGTTGCCGTGGTAACGGTGCACTAGATCTATTCTTTTCCGCTTTATCACCCGTTTCTGATCACCCCTTACCCTGGAATATATCACCCACTTGTAGTCCTTTTGTCCTCCCCCATACCCTTTAACCATGGCTGCTTATATCTTACCTTAGATACGTCTCCACTTAATCTTACTTGTCTTGTAGTCTTGTATAGTCTGAATACAGCCTGAAATACAGTGTTCTTACAGCCTGAGGAATACCCTCCGTTTGGCTCGTTAAAAACACCCAAAAACACCCCAAAACCCGTATACCACATGCAGTCGCATGTCAAGGCTGCCTCTTACCCCATACGTCAGCTGATTAATCATTGATCATCTGAAAAACGAGATTGATATCTTGTCTTTTTTTTCGCCACCTGCTAAACATGTACTGGTACCTTACTTTTATCACCCCAACTTATCTTATACCTTACTCCTCCGAACTCCACCTTCCTCCTAATCCACCTTCAGCGTATATGCTCAGTTTAACCTGTCGACTGGGTGCTGCTTCAATCTTCAATACGAAACGTCATACGTCAGAATGAAGCAGGTAAATAGAGGACAAAATATACGTTTTTTCAACACAGAAAAGTACGTAAAACAGCCACCTTATATTATCCCCCTCTCGATTACTAATCTATACTCTTATATCTATCTATATATTCTCTTGGTACACCTCCTCATCCACCTCCACTCGTCTCTTTTAGCTCACTTTAAACTTTCATCACCGCCATTATCATGCTTTTAATAACGGTGGTCGCCTCCTCGACCCGTTTCTTTTCTGGGGGAGCGACAACGACCCGTTATAAACGCTGCCAGAAATCGGAAAAAATTGCAAAAAAGTCGCAAAAATCGAAAATCGACTCGCAGCACAGAATCACACCACCATGAGCTCGCCACACAAGCCGAAACCGGGCCGCACCCGCAAACTGGTGCGGTCCAAAACGGGCTGTTTGACGTGCCGAAAACGAAAGAAAAAATGCGACGAAAACCATCCAATTTGCAAGGGGTGCCAGCGAAACCAACTGGAATGCGTCTGGGCCGTTCCTAGTACGTCCATTCCGGCCGTCAGTTATAAACCACTGGAGGTAGATATGGAACAACTCAATCCTAACCAACACAATCAGCAGTCGTCATTAAGGAACGGTCTACTGCCTCAAGAAACAATCTGGAGAACTCCTCTGGCTCCCCTAGACCAACAACACCAAATGTTGCCACCCAATGTGCCTCAAAACGTGTTTTTGGGTGCTGAGTCAGCAAGAAAGGAAGAAGAAAACGACGACAATGACTCGCCTCCAGACCTCCTGGAAACCCCACTGCAGTCGATTCTGACCATGTCACGTGACCCAACCTCGGACATTACACGTGACATGTCCAAGTTGCTCAACTCTGCTTCTTCAGATACCTTTTATGGGTTCATGAAGTCGCATGAGAAACGCTTTTTGGAAGCTGTCATGCAATTCAATCTCACAGAATCGCCATATTCAAACTATGCGTTCCAGTTTGCCGGTCTGGACTTGCAGCCGGATACTGTCAAGTTGTACGACCGTTTTTTGACCCGGTTTGTGCCCGTAATCACTCCTCCTCATAGTCATCCCGATTTATCGTCATGGGCAGTTTTGATTCCGTTGGTTTTCAAGTCTCCTGAGATTCTGCAGTTATCATTTGCTTGTGGAGCTTTGGATTTGGCATGGCATGATCCGGAAATGATGAAAACGGTCCAAAAACACTACTTGGCGGCCATCCGGGCATTGCGGAACAAGATTGTGGCGAGAGAAGTCAATGGAAGTGAAGATTGGTTGTTTTCAATCGTGCAACTGCTGACGACATTTGAAAAACACTTTGGAAGCCCGACTTCGGCGGTTGTTCGTCATCTAAGTGGAGCTCAAAGAGTACTACGAGAACGACAACTGAAACGAGTGTATGATGGAGGAGAAATCTTTGCCCTCAACAAAAACGACCGAGTGCTCATGGAAGCGTTCCTGTATAACTACTCGGTGGCGATTTTGTTTTGCAAAAAAAGCGATCTTGTCTATCTCAGTCCTCCTTCTGTTTTCGACGAGTTCAGACCGTACCTCCAGGTAGCTCTTTATGAGACTCAAGTGTACTGGTCCAACAATCCCATTCTAGGAGCAGGATTCATTGTTTTTGAAATGTGTGCCAAAATTAGTTGGATAGCTCGAAAGGAGGTTTTGACGATTGAAGACTCGCAGAATATCAAGTCTTATATCCGAGCTCTGGAGATTTGGTCGGTTCCAGACATTCAAAAAACACACATGACGGACGAACTCGAGTACCACAGCTTTATGCAACACATGTACGCTTCACGAGTCATGAGACAGGCCGTTATTCTACTGGCAAAGAAACTGCTGAATCCAGACTTGAAAGAAACATCGGAAGAGGTGGTAGGACATGTTACAACGGCCGTGGAAGAGCTGAAATCCATCGAACTCGGCTCCTACGTCTCTTGTATCATTGGATGGGCCATGGCGATAGCTGGATGTGCTGCTACAGAAAAGACTCATCGAGAACTGTTCAAGTTCCGAGTGGAAAAGTTTGGCGAAAACTCGCGAGCAGCCATCTTCAGACAAGTCATGAAACTGTACGGGCTGGCGTGGGGACTGGGAGAGGACCAGAAGGAACTGGGCCTCGACATTATTTATGAGAGAGACGTGCTCGAGAGTATGGCTTTGTGATCTATGTATTATATTTATTGACTAACCCCGGCGTAGAGAATAGGAGTTCGAAGAACTCCGTCGGACTAACTGAACTAGAGAATAGGAGTTCGCAGAACTCCGTTGACTGTCTGTGTAGGGAATAGGAGTTCGAAGGACTCTGATTAGAAAATAGGAGTTTGAAGGACCCCAATGAACTATCCAAGTACCGTAGGGAATAGGAACTAAGGCAATACTGACTAACTGAGTGCAGAGACGAAACGGGCTTTGTTGTTGATATAAAGTGCTACTCTTCTTATTAGGACTTTAAATGACGCCTCTTTGCTTCTTCAGAGCGGTTACTCTCGAGCCTTAGGTAGGTTAGGGAAACAGTCAAAGAGACATACCAGATTCGTTTGAGACTCTACACATGAGGTAGCCTTGTTGACCCCTGTGAAGTTGGCTATTGTCTCTAGAGATGGCTTCGTGATGTTGTTACCCTGTTGATGGTATGCTGTCCGCTCGACTTCGTCGCCTCCAAGCCATCCATAGGTCGTTGTCCGCTCGACTTCGTCTCGCTTCCTTATACTTGTACAAGTACAAGTACTCATGCAATTTGGAATATACGCCTTCCATAAGATCTCTATTATCACCTACTCGTGATGAACCCCATCCCTTAGTTCTATTATCTACATTCGTAAGAGGATCTAAGAAGTTATCTATAATGAGAGCCAACTGAGCATCGAGATTGATTTGGAGTAGAAGATTCGAACAGTCTGGGTGAATAGGTATTTTCTTGACATGAGAATGAATAGGATCTACCATACTCACTATCTTCGTCAGGACTTCCTATACCCCTACCAAAACGATATGTTTACTCTGTTGCTTCAACTGGAGAACCAGACACTGTTCAAATGTACATGAAGGGCTTTAAAGGACTACTTTCGGTGAATTTGGAGTCAGATGTGAAACCGAGATGAAATTTGCAATCGTTCACTTCAAAGTCTGATGCTCCTCCAATGACATTGATCAAAGATGTAACGATACGTTCCTTCAAGACATAGATAACGCAATATCTGCATTCTTTGGGTCGTTAGGAAATTTACCAAAGCTAGACCCGAAACGTCCCTCTCTATATCTGACAGCTCTCTATCCCTCTTCATGAAGATTAAGGAGACGAACAAAACAGTTGGTATTGTATACCTATGAGGGATGTGTGGAATCGAATAGTATGTTCACAGTTGATACAAGATTACGACTGCCGGTAGTTGTTTTAAAGGGTTTTATTGTCACAGATTGGCGGCCTGTCATAACACGCTCCGTCCATCACCAAATACAGGGAAAAATGTATCGTTTTTCTAGATGTAATTAGCGTCTTAGACTTGTTGAAAACACATCCAATTCAAACATCTATTGCACTTGTACTCTTACAATGTGAAGTTATAATCAATTGCTTTGTGATCTAACTGTATTATATTTATTAACTGAACTAGAGAATAGGAGTTCGAAGAACTCCGTTGACTGTCTGAGTAGAGAATAGGAGTTTGAAGGACTCCGTTGACTGCCTGAGAAAAGAAGAATAGGAGTTCGAAGAACTCTGTCGACTACCGGTATCTAAGTACCATGGACCGAATGCAATATGTGCATACTAGAGTGCTCTGACTCAAAGAAACAAGACAGAGATGATAGGAGTTTTTGTTCAACTGCTTGAATCTATTTTCCCTCTTTTTGTCTTCTTTTCTCTGTCATATTCGGGTTATCTGAGTTCTAGCTGTCACTCATTCATGGTGCTCACACTAGGTACTGAGAGATACGCCATAACAGTGACAATCAGAGGTACCGGTAGTTGGGTGTACTGCTGATATCAATTGACAGGATCAGCTATTGAAGGACAATGATAGCTCGTATACAAGTAACAACCATTGAAGAGTATGAATGACCCCTCTCTCAGTATAGCCTCTTGTAACAGTAGTCTTTATCTGTCTTGAACATATAGAGTGGAAGAGCGAAACTGACGGTACAGTATGAAGACTATGGAGCATGTACAAGTACTACAATATGATGATCATCCAAAGCTAGATAGCGAACGACCATATACGATAGAGTCCATTCTTAACCTCTTTAATACCTTCTTTTCGCTTTAAATGTCCTAACAGATTACTAATGGCTTATTCGTCATATCTGTCTGTAAAGTCATCATTAGATCATCTTACAAGGAAGATAACACCACCATTACATTCTCCTCACTGAGACAGTTCCAAAGGTACGCTTTTATGCGACTTAATACAGTATTGAAAACATTTTATCACTTCTTTACTAGCTCTCAGTGTTAACTGGTTTGGTCTATGTTGTTATTCCATTTCCATCTTATAATCATACACACGATGATGCAAGTACCAGGTACTTGTAACTCCATTATGATTAATCCCTTCACGTAAATCATTCTCATTAAAAACTCTTGTCGTCTATTGTCTCCTTTGACCATATACAAATGTCAATGCCCATACGTGTACATACGTAGATGAACGAACACATCTCACTCCATCAAATTCATCATTTCTTTTGAACGTCTTGTACCAGCCTTAAGTCTTCTATGGTCTGTTATAGGCTACTCTCTTCTTACTGCTGTCCATCTACGTACCAGGTAGCATGGTACAGCTCAAACACTGCCAGTCAAAAGCACCATAGAAGGAATAAAGAAATAATGTCTATAGAACAAGCCAACAGCAATTAATAGCAAATACATGTACACAGCATGGCTATTTGAAAGCTATGAGTCACTATCCATTTCTATTCAAGTTATCTAGGTAACTCCTAATTGATACCAGACAGCAGAGTGAGACGGCCCTACAAGTATTTCAATAAACAGCTATAGAGAGTGTTCAATGAAAAGAGAGTAATATGAAAGAATCGTATGGGGCTCATAAACTTCTTTATACCATATTGGCCAAGTATTCGATCTGTCCCTGAAACATTCTCTTTTGCGGAATGGCTCTGAAAGTGTGTCCTCCTTCCAGCATCGTTTCATAGCAGGGTTCGCATCTGATCTTCACCACTGAACTTCATTTCTGACCTTGTCCACAGAACTCTACTGAGCACCTTTGGACTGAGCCTTTACAGCTGATATCGCAATCATGCTATCACCCACGTTCCTCTTCGCAGCCCACTTTGTGGCCTGCTCTACAGTCTCACTACCGCCCGCAGCCCACTTTGTGGACTGCTATCGTAATCTTAATGTCATTATATATACACCTATGTCGCCATAGTCTAGTTGACCCAGTCAAGAACCTTGGGCTCGCTGGGGTCGGGCTTGGTCTTTCGCTGCAGCACCTCCTTGACCTTCTCGCTCACACCGGGCTTACCAGAGTACTTGTTAGTAAAGTGGTTGACCACCTCGGCGGGGGAGGCCTTGTAGTCGGATGATCGGGTCTCGCCCTTGATGTACTGCTCAATCTCCACCTCTCGGGGCAGACCAAAGTTCCAGGGGTACTGCTTGTAAGTGTCGTTGATGACAATCTCCATCTCCTCGTTCTTGGAGCCGGGTCGCTTCTCAATGAACGACTTGACAATCTCGGGGGTCACGCCCTGGAAAGAAGAGGGCTCCCACTTGGGCTCTCGGGCAGGCTTGTCAATGAGCTTGGCAGACACACCCTCAATGAACTCTCGCGAGTGCATAAAGTTCTCGGCGTAGTTGCACTCGTCGTTGAAGACGCCCTGAATGTCCTGCTTTCGGCCTCGTCGCAGAGCAGCAAGGGTCACCTTGACGGAGGTAGGGGATCGCTCGCCCAGCAGCTTGATGATCTTCTCGCCAGCCTCGCCCTCCTGCTTGAGAGCAGCGACAATGTCCTCGATGGCGTCGTACTTGAAGGTTCGGTCAATCATGGCTCGGAACTCTCCTCCGTACTGGAACTTGAAGTTGGCAGGCACCTCGGAGAAGTCGTTGAGCACGGCGTTCACCTGGGAGTACAGCTCGGTGGCGTCTCGTCCGTGGGGAATGTCCAGAGAAGCAATGGCCTTCTCGAGGTCAGCCAGTCGCTCAGAGGGAATGTAATGGGTGGCAAAGCCAGCAGCCACGGCCTCGTAGCCCTTGAGTCGGGAAGAAGTCAGGGCCAGGAAGGTTCCGAGCTCTCCGTCGAGTCGGGGCAGGAAAAAGGTGCCTCCAACGTCGCAGAAGAAACCAATTGAGGTCTCGGGCATGGCAGACAGAGTGGTCTCAGTGGCCACTCGGAAGGGCAGGTGCATGGACACACCAAGACCTCCTCCCATGGTAATGCCGTGGTTGAGAGCAATCACGGGCTTGGGGTAGACGGACAGCAGGAAATCCATGGCGTATTCCGTGCAGAAGAAGTCTCTAGAGAGCTCGATTCCCTCGGCGCCGGCAGCGTTCTGCTTGGCCAGGGTAGCAACATCACCTCCGGCGCAGAAGGCCTTGTTTCCAGCGCCCTTGAACAGCACAACCTTGGCAGAGTCAGACTTGAGCCATTCCTTGAGACGAGGGAAGATGGCTCTGCACATGGGGTCGTCCAGAGCATTGAGCTTCTTGGGCCGGTTGAGGGTGATGGTTCGGGTGGTGCCGTTGTCGTTGAAGAGCACGGGCGACTCCTCGGCGGCCGCCGTGGTCTGGGACATGAATCGCGTGTTGATATGGGCTCGCAGAGGCATTCTAGTTCGGGCTAGTGTTCGCAACATGTTGGGGGTGCTGGGTTAGCTTAGCTTTTAAGGTCCGCCGGGAGGTTAGGGTACGACGTGTGGTGGGGAAGGGCGGAGATAGACAGGTGGGGGGCATCACACACTGGGGGAAGTGTAGGGTAGAAAAAGGCGACACAGATGGGACGACGTTTTGTGTCAAACGGAAAAACAGCAACAAGTCAATCGTGTCGTGCATTGACTAGTAGTGTTGGTCGTGCTGAATGGTGCTAGTGCCATTATGCCTTGTGTCTGTGCTTCAGTCTCTCCCAGCTTGTGTCCTTCAGTTCTCCTTACTCACATTGCACTGGCTAATACAAGGTCAAGTAAGGTGGACCTGAAATCCCCATTAAGTATATCTGGCCCACCACACGGGTTATGACATTCGGCCGAACATCGGAGCTCTCTTTGTGCTCCCGTGTGGGGTACACAGACACACAGCAACTCCTAAGGCATGGAGGTATTATCGGCAGCAAAAGTGACAGGTGTAAGACTGAGATTTGGGAAACCTGTACGAAACATGTGGGGGACCCTTAGTTTTAGAATGAAGACTGACATCGCCACTTTGACATCACCACGTTAACTGAAGAATGGTAATCTTGGATGTACTGGTACCTTCTTAGTCACACCACTTCCCTTCAGTTGGGTCAATTTCCTGGGAATTGCTCCCAATGTTTCCCCACAAGCAATATAAGTAGCCTACCTTCTGCTCCTCTCAAAACCCGTCGTTTTCCCTTCTTATTCCTCCCATAACCACCCTCAAACATACTCACGGCTCGGGCTGTGATCGGAGGAACAAATTATTTTACCTTTGAGAATTGATCCAGATGCAGCGTG
Source organism: Yarrowia porcina (assembly GCA_900519025.1). Taxonomy (NCBI): domain Eukaryota; kingdom Fungi; phylum Ascomycota; class Dipodascomycetes; order Dipodascales; genus Yarrowia; species Yarrowia porcina. Next base: position 734,498 of record ULGT01000009.1, on the reverse strand, counting down.
TTAAGACGTGTGGGTTCGATTTGGGGTTGTACGGAAGAGGAAAATGTGAACTGAAGTGACAAGATACAAGTAGATGATTTTCTTAGATAAACGAGCTAATAGAGCTAATAGAGAGCTATATTGCTCATTTCGGTTACACTCGGTTAATCCGAGATTGCCTCAGGTCATGAGTGAAGCTCAATGTAGGGCTTGATATAAGAACCCTAGAATGACCAAAAGAAGAGATAGAGAGGTGGTTGTTAGAGACAATATGGTTTATTTTTGACGCTGATTCGATTGCGAGTGTCGGGTTTTAAATTGGAGCAGTATTCGTGAAGTTAGAGGGGCTCTCTTGAGTGGACCTCCAGTATATAGAGACAAGATGAATATATGACAGAAGAACTCATAAAAAGATGAGATTTGGCTAATTTCATAGTTGATTTGATTAAAAGGAGCTCTATTGACTTCTTTTGGCTTGTCTCATCTTTTTTTACTCTTTTGGTGTGTTGTTGAGTACACTCTGAAACTACTTAGAAAATAGTTGAAGATAGAGGTCTACCAAGGGCTATACATCCATACAAACTGGTAATAAGAAGATACTAGAGACTTTCAAAATGGCCAGTCACATTTTTAAAGCACCATTACACACGTCAGCACTCTTGTCACCTTCACTTTCGCTCTCTATATACTCTCTTCACTGACCTCCCCAACCTCCCTCTAGTTGACCCCCTACTTAGCCTATATTTAGAACACGGACCAAGTCTAGACCTTCACTAGTCACTCAATCTCGACGCGAAAAAAACGAACCGACCTTACCAGCAGCCGTCAGGCCACCCGTACACCTCTAAAACACTTCAACCAATATTTCTCAATTTTTTTCTTTCATTTTTCTCGTTTATTTCCTCATTTTTTATTTTTCACTTCCCCACAGCACCCCTATCTGGATATGCAATTCCATTTGATCTCTAGTTCAACTCGATGAATATTGCTTCAATTGACTTGAAAAGTTGACCACCCATTCTTAACACCCCTTAAAACCCCCCATCCAATTTTCACCCCTCCATCTCCCATCCCCCCCGAGTTATCCGCCATCATCATCTTGCGTCTCGCATAATTCCGATTGATAAGTCAGCGAGAGCTTATCCGAGATAATCTTCTGTCTAGACTTTTGGGGGGGTGACTAAAAAAGGCACAAGAAGGGCGTTTTTCTCGCTGAAAAAACGTCTACTGACTAAACCAGCACCTCCGATCATTCTGGCACCATCAAAATACCCAGATTCCACCTCCATCACCGCCTTCTCCGCACTTATCAACCTTAAACCAAATTAAACTATCCCCTTCTTTGAATGTCAGGTCATCGATTAAAATGTATTTATAAAGCTACGCGATTTTCCAGGTGAAACCACGGACATCAAATTCACTCGGAAAAATGGAAACCCCAGAAACCGTCCGCTCGCGTCACGTGACCGACACAACTCCGCCCAAAATCCACTCGGCTGGACCTGTTTCCGAGGCAGACTTCTTCTGGACTTACCAGGAAGAACCGCATCGATCCAGACGGATGGAAATCATCAAAAAGTACCCTGAGGTGACTAAGCTGACGGGTCATGAGCCGCTGACTAAGTGGGTGGTGATTGGCGTGGTTTCTCTGCAGTTCACGTGCTGTTATCTGCTCAGAAACTCGCCCATTTTGAGCTGGCAGTTTCTACTGACTGCTTACGTCATCGGAGCAGTATGTATTCAGAATCTTTTTTTGGCGATTCATGAACTTTCCCATAACCTTGGATTCAAGAAACCCATCCATAACAAGCTCTTTTCCATCTTTGCCAATGCTCCTATTGGTATTCCTTACTCTGCTGGATTTGGTCCTTATCATTTGCTCCATCATAAGCATTTGGGCGATTTCCGGTTCGATACTGATCTTCCTACCCCCCTGGAAGCTGCTCTGTTCAGTAATGTTGCTGGCAAGGCGTTTTTTGCCACTTTTCAGCTCTTTTTCTACGCCATTCGGCCCATTTGCGTGGCCCAACTGCCGTTTTCCGTGATCCACTTTCTCAACATTGTAGCTCAGGTAGCTGTCGATGTGGCCGTGATCAAGTACTGGGGAATGCAGTCGTTCTGGTACCTGATCATTTCCTCCTTTTTTGCGGGCTCTCTACATCCTGTAGCTGGTCACTTTATCGCCGAACATTACGTTCTCGGAGATAATGTAGATGACGCTACAAAGACGATGGAGGAGTCTGGAAGTGAGCAGAAGATGGCCGATAAAGCACGAAACTCGTCGTCAGTAGCTCCCCCGGAAACTTATTCGTATTATGGAGTCTTGAACCTCGTGACTTATAATGTCGGATACCATAATGAGCACCATGACTTTCCTTTTGTTCCTTGGACTCGACTTCCTGCTCTTAGAGAGTTGGCAAAGGACTTTTACGATCCTCTACCTCAAGTAAAGAGCTGGAGTATGACCATTGTGGATTTTATCAGGGATGATCGGGTTTCGTTGTGGTGCAGAGTGAAGAGAGATGAGGCTCAGATGAAGAGACTTAATGTCGAGACATAGTACGAGCGAAGCGAGTACTTTGTTGAGACATTCAGTCTCTGAGTGAACAGGTGATGTCTGAATACTTTGTTGAGACATTCATTCTCTGAATCGTTTCTGAGTGATTGGATAGGTCTGTTCGCTCTTGCTAAAACCTGGTGGTCTCCAGGGTGAACATCAAATAGTTCAAAAACATGTATTTATTGATGGTGTATGACAGGCTAATTGATCTGTACAAGTAGTACCGTACCTACTGGTAGATCATACCTCACATGAACAATGTGTATGCAATACAGGTAGAAATACAGTAAAAGTAGATAGCAATGACCGCTACAATGGTCTGTCTGTTCTCCTACTCCTACTCCTACTCCTACTCCTTTCCACTTGCACTCCCACCCTTATACCAAATCAATACCATTACTCACTCTTGTCATTGTCGGGAAGAGGTCCGCCCTTGGGGATCAACCTTCTGAGCGTTGTCCATGGCGGCTTTTTGGGCCTCTATGCTTGCAGCAAGCTCGGGATCGATCTTCACTCCAGGCACGAGGTTGCCATCGATAGCCAGTTGTTCACTTTGTTAGAATAAAGACCTGGAAGCTGGTAAATGGTGTGTCGGAAAGTTCTGATACCATCTCCTTGGCTTGTTTGAAATATCTCAACAATATCTCTTCAATTCGTATTTTCAGATACCGCATCCGTATACCCTCAATTCGTCTTTTGACACTGGTATCATCTCTCACTCATACTCACATAATGATTGGCTTGAACCAAAAGAAGGCTGTGTATGTTGAAAGTACAAGTGCTTGTACACCCATTTATATCCATGTTAAGACGCTGAAAAGTGACATACGAGTACTTGTTCATAGCCACTTGGGGGATCGAGAAGTCGCCAGGTGGATTATTTCTGGCTCATTTCATATTTTCCATTTCTTTTTTTACCACCTTCCAACACATTATTTCGAGTTACGACAGCTCCACTCTTCTGGACTTCAAAGTAACCTCACTTCCTCATTACTTAGCTTTTACTTGACTCAAAAACTCCGCTGGGGGTTCATTTTCGACCTTCCCGGAACTCTTGAAAGTTAAAAAGTGGCTATAAATGCTCCCTCGGACTTCAATATCACTATGAACCACTCTTAATCTCCCCACCCCCTCTCAATATCTCAATATTCCCGCCTCTTCTACCTCCCCAGGACCCCATTTACTTAGACCTTACTTGGAAACTATCCTATCCAAGCCCTCTCTAGCACAACTAATACAACTCCAAAAAGATCCAAGTTTTCACCAGCTCTTCTAATCCACGTCTTCTTCCCTCGGACGAGTTTTCACGCTCCAAGATCCTCATTTAAAAGAACTCTCTAAGAGCAGTTGTAGGCTGTGTTTTATAGACACCCTCCAGTAGCAACGATAGTGGTCCTATAGGAGGAATAAACATACCATTGAACTCCTTGCATTCAAGTGACATTAGTACAAGTACTACAATTACGTTCCTCCAAGAAAACACCCCTCCAATGTGAACACCCGGGTCTAGACTCTACATAGGCCATCATAGGCCACCATCGGACCCACCTATAGACTCCAATATTCCTCGTATGACAAATATAAATATACCATTAGAATCCCCCAGCTCTGGTGAATCGTTTGGTACCAGAATATTCCCAATTCAACCTCAAATAGCCCTCACCTCCCCCCTTACTTTACCGTCCACTTCCAAGGTTCAACCTCAAGACGAGACTGCCAGTATGTACCGGTACGTATCGTAAGATGCTGGAGTTGGTGATAGATTGAGAGATACTTGTACACGTCATCTGAACAAAACCGAGGCCAGTGAGATATTGAGATACACAAGGAGGCCATATTAAATCAAACATTACTTTTCAAACACCATATGTCTAGTATCTGATATTAGTACAGTACATACCGGTAGCTTCTATTCGTGTGTATTGAGTGAAGGACTAATGCGTGTAGTATGTTACTGGACTTGAGCTTGACAGAATGTCCATGATGGAAAGAGTAAATACTGTAGACATGTTTTAAGCAAAGAGCCCATACATGATAAAATGGACTGTTGATTTGTATTAAACGCCTCCTGTTGATCCAAGTCACGATAGTGTTATTAATGGGAGCTATGCTTGAGGGCTACATACTCATTCATCTATTAGGAACTCACAGAAACGTCACAAACAACTATTTTCACTTCGATTCAGCTTTTCTCAGCTATTAGTTTGGTATGTATTTGTAGTGCTGGCAACAGCAGAAACATGTACCAATAACTATAGATTGAAATACACATTTACTTCACCAATCACTCCATTAACTGTCCTAACATACTAAGGAACATATTGATACATACCTACTGTACCTGTCTCTACACTAGAAAAGCACCTACATAGGACACCTCTACATTCTCTCCCCCATCCATATCCTTTTCAGCCATCCATTATAATACATCCTCCCTTCCCTCTAATCCAACATAACCACCTCCTCGACATCCTCCACGGTGACTCCATTCTTCACTTCTTCTCCTCCATCCACAGTCACTCCATTCTTCACCTCATCCACTTTCACCACCTTGGAGGGCTCCTCATCGAGAATAACCACACTATCAATCTCAGAAAAGCCTCGCTTGGAGGTATCAGCCACGGAAATCTCATCGTCCTCTTCGTCTTCCTTCTCGGCAGGCTTCTCGACTTGATAAGTAGCAACCTTGGGAATAGGAGTGATATTCTGAAGAGCACCATCACTACCTTCTTGTCGAGGCTCAAAGTAAACCTCCAAATTTCTCAGCTTGACATCATCATCCGAGTCGTCCATAATGGTCAGGAAAGACCGCTCCTTGACTCCTAGATCACTCAGAGTTCGATCCACATTGTCATCGAAATCAATATCGTAAATGAGCTCGCTAGAAAGAATAGCAATCTCCTCCTTGGGGTAAAATGGTTCAATCCACGTGACCAACTCACTCAACTTGGTGGTCTCAACGTCACACGTGACCACTACCCGAGCAGCTGTACTGGTAACACAGGCTGTAGAGGGAGGAGCAGGTTTAGTCACGGTGAAGAACCGATCTCCTCCTCGACGAGCAATGTAGTAGTCACGTGCCTTGTCTGGATTAGTAAGCTGCCACAATCCCTGCTGAACTGCAAGAGCAGCAATCATGGCGTTGGTGGTGGCAATAGCGGGGATAATGTTGCCAGCAATCTGTTTCAGATCAAACTTGGACTTTGTAGGCACGTGATGAACAGTAGCAAAGAGAGTAGCTGCAGCACAAACGAAATCAAGCGTGTCTTCATCATCTTTATCAAATTCAAGAGTTTCTCCATTGTTAAAACGAGCTTGGAGACGTTTAGTGGCGTCAAGGAAGACAGAAAACGCCTCTTCACGTGACCAAACGTTCTGGGCACGTGACTTGGCAATCTCGGCGCCGTCAAGATGCTTACTAAGCTCTTCAAGTTCGCTCCAGCTCTGAGCATCGGGTTTTTGACGGCCGTTATCGACATTGTGTTCAGCCTGACGGGCAATATCCACGTCGAAAATCTTGCTAAAGACGTTTTTGCAAAACTCGGGCTTAGTAATCACGTCTCTGAGTTCCAAGAGTTCTGCCGTTTCCTTCTTGAGAGTGCTCAGCTCTTCCTTTGACGCTTCGGATTCGTCCATTTCTCCTAGGTCCAAATCGTTGCCAAAAAGCTGAACAAACAGGAATGATTTTGCCCAAACAACAGTATGGACCGGTTGCGAGGGTGTGGATCGAATGGTACAGATGGGAAACGACTTTGGAGTCTCTTTAGGGACACAATCGACACATTCCGTCTTTCCAGCTAGAATGACTTGAGTCTGGCCTAGAAAGCCAGTAGTTCCCGATTCAACCAGAGGAGTATCTGCCGTTAGGCACATTCTGTTCACGTGACGTCTTGCTTCCAAATTATCCAGCGCATTGTACACAATATCAAAGCCCTTGTACCAGTTGACGGTAAACCTGGGATCGGTGATGATATTGGCCAAAAAAGATGTGATATCAACATGGGGGTTGAATTTCTGGGCCGTTGCCTTGGCTACCAGGCTTTTGGGCTGCTTGATATGTTCATGGCCAAACAAAAATTGACGGTTCAGGTTGGATAAATCGACAGTATCGAGATCCAAAACTGTGATTTTTCCAAAGCCCAAAAGCACGAGGTTTTTGAGCATTTCACAGCCCACGCCGCCCGCTCCGACCAGCAGCACGTGACTTGACGCGACGGTCTTCACGGCGTCTTTTCCAAAAGTGCGCTCGAGATCACTGTGGCGCATTGTAGAGATGGAGAGATGGTGGAGAGATGTGATGTCTTTAGTTGAAGTATGAGTTGCAGTTTGGAAAGTTAATTTTGGTTGGAGTGGTGAGAGAAAATTGGGGGAAATGAGAGAAATTCGGAAAAAATGATGTGAGCTCAGAAAGTGTGAGGGGTTGCTGGAGAGTACTTGGGGGAATTGATTTATCGCGTTTTTAGGCGGTTTTTATGTGTTTTGGGGTGAGTAGGTGGGTATATGGAGGTTAGGTAAGGTGGAGGACAGGGAGATGGAGTTGTGGAGTTTTTTAGATGCCGAAAATGTAGATTGAAGGTGTTGGGGGAGTTGAATGGATGTTCTGATCCGATTCAGTTTTTCTATTACTGATTTGATATTCTACTAAGGGATAGGGTAGGTGTAGGTGGAGTATGTGAATGGGGTGTACTTGTATGGTAAAAAGATGGAAAAAGACACTGGAGAGTTGAAAAGATGGTTTTAGGGAGCTTTGAACTCTTTAAAAATCAATGGTAAAGTCTCTCCAGGTTCATAGGGTGCTCTTCGGGTCTACAGTGCTGTGTGCTGTGGATGGTGAAGAGGTAGAAGTAGAGAAGTGTATCTTAAGGCCTAACCAAAGTGGATACTTCAAAGATCAAAGAAAAGTACATTCTTTTGAGAGCTTTCTAAAAGATTCAGTGTTCTTTATTCTAGGCTCTATAGGTACGGTCGACTTCATGAAGGACTGTTCTCGAAGCAGAGACTGTCCATGAATAGTAAAGAGGTAAGTCAAGAACCAACCTGATGAACGAAATCCTCTTCATTATGTTCGTAATGAGTCAGCCTTGGAAATCTTTCAGTATGGCTTTTATTTGTCACTCCTTCTGGCAATACTCTTTCGGTAGCAGGCTTTCTCTTCAGTAATAATGAGTCTAGCTAAGACCTCTTTGACTTGCGAGGGAGCACCGGGAAGTTCAGATATGAGAATAATACTAGTATTCAAGCCTTTTGATGATATTCCAACGTTCTTTGAGTGTCATGTGGTCTACTGGTACCCACTCCTACGAACCACTTTTACACTATGGGCATTGTAGAAGAATAAAACCTGATAGGGCATCTAAATGTTGACATAATAAGACTTGATACCCTCAACTGGAAGTCCCCAAGTGCCCAGCTATCCATCTGCCGTTTGTAATACCCCTTGAGGTGTGTGAGTTGGGTCCTTGATACATGACATCCTTAAGACAGAAGGAGTCATCAAGAAGTGATTCGGTCAATAATGTACTTCCAATGCCGAATTTACTCAAGGTACTTGTACCGGTAGTCATGTTTTCCCCCTACTGCGACTGATTTGTACCGTATTGAGCGTCTTTCAGTCTCAAGGTCTCATTCAAGACAACCCAATACCATCTTAACAATGAGCATCTTAAACTATGACCCCCAATGATGTATACAAGAAATTTCGCTCATAAGTATTTCAACACTCTCAAATAACTGGTCAATAATTGTGCCTAGAGCTCTTCAATCTCTTCTAATGGATCTTTGATCTCGTAGGCAATACAATTACAACCATAGATACCCACCCGTTCACCCTCCAAAACCACCCAACCTCTCAAAACTGCCCAGTTCTTCGCAACCGAACAGTTCTCCACACCCCTCCACAGTCACATGACTTTTCACGTGACCTGCCATACCCCAGGCTCTGTTCTATGCTGCATAGAGTTGAAGAAGCCAGAAAACCGAATGGTGGCCCATTTTTAACAAAAAAACGTCGCAAAAAATGTGTTTGATCACGTGACAATTTCCAACTCTCTATATCACGTGACCACCATCAATTTCCCCCATTTTTCCCTCGAAAATCCCACGTTGGTTGTCACCCCAATGGTCTCGTTTCAGGTAAATTTAAATTAAGCTTTGTCTGCGCTGTCCCTTGGGCCATTACGCGACACGTCAACCAAGGCTCTATTTCTGTCACGCCAGCACTTGGATTGACCTGAACTCGACAATGTCCGAAAACAAGTATTCCGTCATTTTGCCCACTTATAATGAGCGGGAGGTGAGTACCCGACGCAAACGAGCGCAGCGAGTTTGTGTCCTTAGCGAAGAACGTGATCATAGAGTCACATCAAGTCACAGTGACATGACATTCACAATGTAACGTGAACTGAACGTGAAGAATTGAAGCAGTTGAAGAATGTCATTGATTTTTTGTTGGATGGTGATGCCTGTGTTTGGGAGGAGAGAGCGCAATGTCTTTGAGTACACAGTCTTTGTGTTTGTGTTTTTGGAATGGCCTTTGTGAAGTGGTTTGGATGGATTCAACCTGAATTCGTTGTGATGTGATGTGAAGTGTCTTATGGTGAAGTGTTAAGAAGGTCCGCTTAAAGGTGTCTGACATTAAGAGTGTCACTGTTAAGGTGGTGCTCTATTCAGACTCTTTATAAAAGACCCACGCTACCTTAACTTCCCCTTCACTCTGTCTATGATCTAAGATGGAATTCAATGAAACGAATTTCGACTCGATCGTGGGGTGGATGACATGGTGATGTTGGCTGTGTGAGCTGATCTGGTTGAAGTACTTCGGCTGTTTTCTGCTACAGCTTAAAGATACATCTATGTCTAAGACAGGATTTGGTATGATCTGAGTTTGTCCTACACCTGGATTGACTGCTTGATCAGCTTACTACAGATCTGTTCATTACCTCACGCTTCACCTTGTTTCCACCATTTCCTCCACAACACTTTTGGCCAGACTCTTCTGACAGCGTTGAGTGACTACAATGGCTAACGAGACAGATCTACATGTATGTTAGATAGTCGTTTGGTCACTCCTTGACAGTCGTATACTCTGGTGCTGAGAAAGATGATCAATCTATCATTGTTCAATCCACCATTCCACCAATTTCACACCCAAATAACCATCTGTTACTTCCAACCGTCCTTCAAGTGCTTCAACTACCATCACTCAGGTCTTCAATGGTCGACGGAACTACTTAAAAATGTTTTGGTACTCCTAGATATTCAACACCCACTCAAGGATCTGATGTTTAGTGACGTATACTCATTTTGAAGTGCTTCTGCCGTGTACTTGACTTTAACCTGCTTTGGACTGCTTCAAGCTGAGTTGATACTGCTTCAAACTGAGATGATATTCTTCAGCCATCAGCTTCATTCAAGTCATCATTAGCCAGTTATTCGGCTACGACTTGTAACTGGTTCTGATCCAATGTTCAGTCACTCGGCTACGCCTTGTAGCTGGATCAGAATCGATGTTCAGACACTCGCTTCGCTCGTATCTGCGACGTTCAGTCACTCGCTACGCTCGTAACTGAGTTCAAGCCCTCGGCTACGCCTCGGCCTTGCTAACCCAGAACCTCCCCATCATGGTCTGGCTCCTCCACAAGACCTTCACCGAGCACAACCTCGACTGGGAAGTCATCATTGTCGATGACGGCTCTCCCGATGGCACCCAGGAGGTGGCCAAGGAGCTGATTGCTGCTTACGGAGACAATGTCGTTCTCAAGCCTCGAGCCGGCAAGCTTGGTCTGGGAACTGCCTACGTGCACGGTCTTCAGTTTGCCAAGGGCAACTTTGTCATCATCATGGACGCCGATTTCTCGCACCACCCTGAATCCATCCCCGAGTTCATTGCTCTGCAGAAGAAGAACAACCATGACATTGTCACCGGTACCCGATACGCCGGCAACGGAGGAGTTTACGGCTGGGATCTCAAGCGAAAGCTGGTTTCTCGAGGCGCCAACTTCCTGGCCACTCTGGTTCTTCGACCTCACATCTCCGACGTGACCGGCTCTTTCAGACTCTACAAGAAGCCCGTTCTCGACAAGGTCATTCACTCCACCAAGTCCAAGGGTTACGTTTTCCAGATGGAGATGATTGTGCGAGCTCGAGCCATGGGATACTCTATCGGAGAGGTTCCCATCTCTTTCGTCGACCGACTTTACGGAGACTCCAAGCTTGGAGGAGACGAAATTGTCCAGTACGCCAAGGGAGTCTGGAACCTTTTCGTGGACATTTAGACAGACAGATTAATTGATTGGGATATTAGTAAGTGAGAACAACACCATTCTGAAACAGGTTGGTTGGTCTTAAGAAAAATGAAGCAAACGCATCGTCGTAACAGTAAGAATTGGCCAAACATGTGATTACGTAAGACGTCTGTCTCAAGAATGATTTCAAGCAATTGTAATTACCTGGAGGGAAGAATTGAGTGGAGTTCTGGTCTCCATCACCTCTGTTTTTGGTCACGTGACATATCACGTGTTCAGTAGTTTACACACACACACTCCAGCCCACATGTCCAACTGCAGGTATGACCATTGATTAATTTACGGTTAATGACACGAAATAATCTAGGGTTAGGGTTGCCTCATCTTCGAGGGTTGGGGTTTTTGCGGTTCGGCGCCTGGGTTAGGGTAGCGGAAAATATTAGACGAGTGGGAAAAAAAAAAAAAGGTGGGAAAATCCCGGTAGGGTCCGAAGCGCATGATACGGATGTAAAACGAGCCGTGCGAGAGAATTCGTGAGGTGGATGGAAGTGGTTTTAATTCGACTTTTTTTTGTGGAAATATTTTCCCATCTTGCCCTATCTCGAGCTGTATGTTCATGTTTTACCTTATGGTTACACGGCTCTTAATTTGAGCTTTTGAGGTGATTTCAAGTTTGAGGATCAATATAAAATGCTCAGTTTTGGAGATGTTTCGTTTTTGAAAGCACAATTGTGGTCAGCTCGTAGAGTGGAACATTTCTATATAGCTATTTTCCCCATTGCCCAGTTTTTGGCCCACTTAAATTTCTCTCCTTCATTTCTATTCCTGCGATCAAACAGCGTGTGAAGCTAAAATTTGGTTTTTCGGAGACGATTGGCTCGGACTTAAGAAGGGTGTGTGGGGGCTTTGGAATGGGGGTTTAGCGAGGATTAGGGCGTAATATTACAGGGTTAGGGCAGCTATATCCCCAGGTTAGGGCTGGCCGAAAATATTGCCCTCTACCCTCCATTTCCACCCATTTTCTCTACCGTCCAGCTTAACATATAGTTACATATTCGCCAGAACTTTGGCGTACATTCATCTTTTTGCAAGTGCAGCTTTTTGCAGAGGAAGTTGCATATTGTTTATCCGGGGGTGTAAAGGGTAGTTGTAGGTCTGGGTAGGGGTTTGCGGGTGGGTTGGGGCTGTTTTGAGGCTCGGATATAGATTGGTAGGGTCAGGGTTTCAATTCCCGGGCAATCCGGCCTCTCTAGCCCTTTTCAATCCCCTAATATCTCCCTCCAACACCTCATCTACAGGCAAACCCAAAGGCTCTTATTACGCAGCAAAGTGCTGTTTCTCTTCAGTCAATGCTCCCAACCCGTGTCTTTGTGTTTTTTCTGTGCTTAGAGTAATGTTAATTTTTTTTCCCTTTCCCACATTCCCTTCTTCCACACAACTACACCTCTTAGCGCGATTTACTCGTCGACATTTTTTCATCCTTCTGTCGCCAACTTCGTGGACCCCCCAAACAACTCACAATGCTCAACCTTCGAACCGCCCTGCGAGCTGTGCGACCCGTCTCTCTGGTGAGTATGACCATGGTGATGTGGTGACGTAGACACAAAAGGACATGGACGATTAGCCGGAAAATTTGTCCAAACGGAGGAGAATGAGATGGGCAGGCAATGGCATTGGTAATGACGACGGTGTTGACTGTTCGATGAAGGTCTGACTTGACTTGGTTTTTGTTACGACATCACCAGTGTCACATCTTGTTGTTGTCCGTATAAGTCAGATATCTCCGGTTTGGTCAGAATCAATGCTTCGGCTCAATTGAGCGTAAGGGAGGACTAGTGGATGGTTGTCCAATGCTCTAGTCTTTCTCCGATGTCAATTGTGCAAAAACTGGGGTAGTGAAATGGGCCACAAAAAGCCGCAACTTTGGACGAGCGAATGACAACGAGGGATGCGAGATACTGCCACAATCAATCGCTGTCTGTCATTTCTCCCGAACGTGCGTCTTTTCGAGCCCCTTTGAACCGTTTCCAGCCGTTTTGCCTCGTTTTCAAACATTTCCGACGTTCTGTTTTTGGTCCTCGTAAATACCTGCAGCACCACATGAGATAAGCCCCACGTTTTAATCCCACGCTTCATCAACTAACCCAGACCCGATCCTACGCCACCTCCGTGGCCTCCTTCACCGGCCAGAAGAACGCCAACGGCAAGTACACTGTGTCTCTGATTGAGGGAGACGGTATCGGAACCGAGATTTCCAAGGCCGTCAAGGACATCTACCATGCCGCCAAGGTCCCCATCGACTGGGAGGTCGTCGACGTGACCCCCACCCTGGTCAACGGCAAGACCACCATCCCCGACACCGCCATTGAGTCCATCAACCGAAACAAGGTTGCCCTCAAGGGCCCCCTGGCCACCCCCATTGGTAAGGGCCACGTTTCCATGAACCTGACTCTGCGACGAACCTTCAACCTGTTCGCCAACGTCCGACCTTGCAAGTCCGTCCAGGGCTACAAGACCCCCTACGACAACGTCGACACCCTGCTCATCCGAGAGAACACTGAGGGTGAGTACTCCGGTATCGAGCACACCGTTGTCCCCGGTGTCGTTCAGTCCATCAAGCTGATCACCCGAGAGGCCTCCGAGCGAGTCGTCCGATACGCCTACGAGTACGCCCTGTCCCGAGGCATGAAGAAGGTCCTCGTTGTCCACAAGGCCTCCATTATGAAGGTTTCCGATGGTCTCTTCCTCGAGGTTGCCCGAGAGCTTGCCAAGGAGTACCCCTCCATCGACCTGTCTGTCGAGCTGATTGACAACACCTGTCTGCGAATGGTCCAGGACCCCGCTCTCTACCGAGACGTTGTCATGGTCATGCCCAACCTGTACGGAGACATTCTGTCCGATCTGGCCTCCGGTCTGATTGGTGGTCTTGGTCTGACCCCCTCCGGAAACATGGGTGACGAGGTTTCCATCTTCGAGGCCGTCCACGGATCCGCTCCCGATATCGCCGGCAAGGGTCTTGCCAACCCCACCGCTCTGCTGCTCTCCTCCGTGATGATGCTGCGACACATGGGTCTTAACGACAACGCCGCCAACATTGAGCAGGCTGTCTTCAGCACCATTGCCTCCGGCCCCGAGAACCGAACCAAGGATCTCAAGGGTACCGCCACCACTTCTCACTTTGCTGAGCAGATTATCAAGCGACTCAAGTAGACGATATAACGATAATGATAATGATTTGATGTAATGTTGATTTGACGAAGAGTGAGTAGATAGACCACTGACGAGGAAGAGCTGGGTATGACGGGTGTAGAGTGTGGTATGAATGGATGATGGTATCGTAGAGAAGTTGCAATGAAGAAGAGTCCGAATCAACTGATAAGAAGCTTGATATCGGAACAGGACCGTTGAATAGCCGAAGGGCTAGTATAGGTCGGTGATGTTTCGGAGATTACAGGTGGTTGGGGAAGGAGCTTCTAGAATTGAAAGTGATGGTTGGATTTGGAAGGAGGGAGGTTTACAAACGGTGAAAGACTTTGTTTGGTGGTATTCCTGACAGCTGTATTTCCGTTGATTTTCCAACACCTTTTAGCAGATATGTATGTTGATCTTTTTAGGATGATCCGAGTCGGAGATGCAGGGTTGGATTGAGCTATAGGTAGAAGGGTTGTTGAGGAGGAGGGGAGCGAGGTCAACGCTTGGGGGAAGATGGGACACGTACCAGAGAGTTGGTTGTGCCTTTTGAGTGAAAAGGAAGGGTTAGTTGACTTATATGGTACTTATGGTTCTCTTCTCCGATGTGTTATGTAAGCAGAGTGGAGATAAGAATACTGTAGGGAGAGAGGAAAGAGTGTGTGAAAAGAAGGCCATGAAAGGTATAGTTGAAGATCGACTTAGGAGTACGATACCTGATACTGGATTAATCGATTTCCGGAAACATGCTACTCATTATAATGACTAATAGAAGAACTGTGGTTGGTTAAACAGCTGTTAGTATTGTTGAAGAGAGGTAAATGAGATGTCTCAGATCGACAGCCGAACTCCAGTATGGTGCCATCAAAAGTATTATTAATGAAGTGAAACAGTTGAGGTATTATGAGTGAACTGTTATCAGAACTATTACTGTGTGGTTTCACTCATATTATGTGGTTCTGTTGTACGATACGTACTTGTAGTTCAATCATATCAGTCCACTGTGATAAGTCTCATCTTAGGCTTCATATTGAGACGTCTTGAAATACCATAAATGTGGGTGACCATAATAGATCATGCTAAGATACTTGTAATGAGATGACAAGCTGGTTTCAATGAGCTGTTAGTATAGCAGAGGTCCACTTCTTCCTTTGTATCTCGACTGTTTACTTTTAGATATCTTATCAATGGGGCTCGTTTACGAGCTTGAACATCTGTTCCCATAGGCCATCTTAGCACGGCTACCAGTAGCGCTCTTAGCCCTACACTTATCTATCGCATGTCCAATATCCTGGAGTTAGATAAGCCCAGCTGCTAAACCCACTAAATCTGGCAGCCAACATTTGTTCATCGTCTGCTCAACACCTGCCAAGCTCACTAAAACTCGAGTCTTTCTAACTCCCGAGAACCGCTAACGTCTTCCCCTCCGGAACGGGGATCCGGCCATGGGGCTAGTGGAGGGGAGAGTGAGAGGGAGCAGAAGTGGGAAGGAGCTGTGTTCAGGGAAAAAGAAAAGAAGAAGAAGATATTATGGCGACTTCCCACATATATATACTTCCTAGGACTGCAGTCACATGATCATCCCCCCACCCCCCTCCTGACCTCACCTTTCCTCTCTTTAACTTCAGCTAAATCGTATTGCCCGTCTTTATTGGAAATACGAGGCTTGACATGTCTTTACCTTGACCACCTGATGTGTAAGAATAAGTTGTAACTAGGAAGTATCGTCTGTTGTGTTCGACTACCCTTTGAGGCCAGGACCCACCCAGGTCATGATAATACCCGGGTATTAAGTCGATATTGAGAGCAATGGGCGAGCTGCAAAAGTGGGAAATGTGGGCCATGCGGCTGTGGGGAAGAATACAGCAGCAGCGGTATCGGTGTGGTATATTACAAGTACCATGTTTTTTGGTCAAATCGCTCCTTTCGACCATTTTCCCTCTGTTTTCACACGTGGCTTCACTCGGATCACTGTTCCGCTCTTTATCGTGACTCCGAGTTGCTCGCCACAGCCTTCCTCTAGAGGCCGGGCTTGTATAGCATGGTATAGTCGCGACATGTCCAATGATACAGCTAGTGCGGGCCTCCAATAACCGATGTGGACCTGTACATGGTTGCAGGAGGAGAGAGTAGCAGTGGAAAGGAAATGTGAAAGAAGAGGAGGAAACAATCAGGCTGAAAGTCGTCTGCTGTATTTCTGGCAATTCTCATTGTATATATATAGATACGTCCTTACTCAGTTCACCCCATTCTTCTCCATAGTCTAGCCTTATCATACACTGGTTTAGGTTGGTTGGGAGAGCTTAATATTTTCGGTGCGTGTATACAGAGCAATGTGGGGAACGGGAGGTAAGAGGGGATATACTGACGTGTAGATTGACCACTCAGAGGGGCTGTACACTGTGTAGAATGTCCAAATTCCGTCTCTGCTGTATCTCTCCTGTCTGTGCACTGGTTCATGGTGCATTTGCTTGTTTCTGCAAACTCAATTTCTTCCGAGACCAGCCGGTGGAACCATTGTTTGATCTGGCTGTAGCAACTTGGATAAGCTGATGAGATGAGAACGAAAAAGGGAAGACAAGAAAAAAAGAGGGAAAATGACGTAGTAAACGAAAAACAGAAAAACCAGAAAAAACCAGAAAAAACCAGGAGACAAGTTGACGAGAATAACAGCTGAAGTAGGACACTCCGATATCGCCCTCAAACACTAATGCAGACTTTCCCCAGACTGGTTGCAGCACGCTAACCCCAGCTCCGCTTTTTTTTCTCTTTTCTCTCTTTTCATTTCCCCTCGCGGACTGTTTAAAATAAACCTACTTGCAACCAACATGCTGAGACAGGGTATAAAGCGAGCCGGAGTGCAGGTCCGAGGAGCGCTCCAAGCCTCCAGACGCAACATGACCATTTCCAAGAAAGATCTCAACCCCCAGGTGGTCAACGCGCAGTACGCCGTGCGAGGCAAGCTGGCCGTCCGGGCCGATGAAATCAAGGAGCAGATGCGAACCAACCCTTCGCTGTTTCCCTTTGACAAGGTCATCAATGCCAATATCGGAAACCCCCAGCAGCTGGACCAGAAGCCCGTCACCTTCTATAGACAGGTTTTGGCCATGTTGCAGTACCCCGAGCTGATGGACAAGGCCAGCGAGATTGGTATCCCCAAAGACGCTGTCAACCGAGCTCAGAAACTGCTGGATGATATCGGATCTGTGGGAGCTTACTCTTCTTCCCAGGGAGTGGCTGTTGTTCGAGATTCCGTGGCCAACTTCATCCAGAAGAGAGACGGATACCCGGCCTCTGCTTCGGATATCTACCTCACCACTGGTGCTTCCAACGCCGTCACTTTTCTGCTGACCACTCTGGCTCGAGGAGACGGATCTGACGGATTCATGATCCCCATCCCTCAGTACCCTCTTTACACTGCCACTCTGACTCTTCAGAACTCCAACCCTGTGCCCTACTACCTTGATGAAGCCAAGGAATGGGGCACCAACCTGTCTGCTCTGAACGAGGCCGTTGAGTCGTCCAAACACAAACTCAAGGCTGTCGTTGTCATCAACCCCGGAAACCCCACCGGAGCTTGTCTGGGTGTTCAGGAAATCAAGGACATTCTTCTCCTGGCTCAAAAGGAGGGCATTGCCGTGATTGCCGATGAAGTGTACCAGGCCAACATTTTTGCGTCTGGACAGTTCCACTCGTTCAAAAAGGTGTGGGCCATGCTCAAGGAAGAAAACCCCGACTTCAACGTGGCTCTGGCGTCTCTGCATTCCACCTCCAAGGGCAAGATTGGAGAGTGTGGCCAGCGAGGAGGCTACATGGAGCTTGTGGGTTTCCATGAGGACGTGATTGAGCAGATTTTCAAGCTCTGTTCCATCTCTCTGTGTCCCGTTGTCACCGGACAGGCTCTCATTGAGTGTATGGTCAACCCTCCCGTTGAAGGAGACGAGTCCTTCCCTCTGTTTGACAAGGAGACCAACCATATCATGGACACTCTGACCCAGCGAGCCAACCGACTCTACGAGGCCTTCAAGGAGATGCCCAAGGTGTCCTGTGAACCTCCCCAGGGAGCCATGTACCTGTTCCCTTCCATTGAGCTGCCTGCCGGTGCCATTGCCGAGGCTGAACGACACAACGAAAAGCCCGACGAGTTTTACTGCATGAAGCTGCTGGAAGAGACCGGAATCTGTGTGATTCCCGGCTCTGGTTTCGGCCAGAAGGATGGAACTTACCACTTCCGAACTACTTTCCTTGCTCCTGGTGATGATTATGGAGAGAAGATTGTCAACTTTCACAAGAAGTTTCTTGAGAAGTATGACTAGAGAGACTTCGCGAAGCGGAGTCTCGACGGTGCTGAAATGAAGTTGAAGTAAGCGAAGTCTAGGAAGTCCACGTGAAGTTGAAGTAAGCGACGTCTAAGGAAGTCACATCAAGTTTCAGCGAACTTCAGCAACATGGTGTTGACGAAGGGATAGACGCTGTACTAGTACAGAATAAAATGTATATTTGATATGGGAACGTAGATGTGGGATAAGAGTGTGTAGGGTATCGAGCGGGAAGGGCAAAGTCATGATACTGGAGTCCATGATGAAGTTGAAGATACAACACCTATAGGTCACCTAGTCATTGAGAGGAGGAGGAAGAACCGATTCTTGAGAAGGTGAATGGTAAGGAACCACATCTGTTGTATCGGTGCAAGTACGATACCGGCACTGTTACTGCTTCTACTTATAATCTGAAAGATAGACTGTAGAGTGAGAACTGTTGAGACTCCAACAAATGAGCGTCTTAGTACAAGTAGCCATTATGAGACGTGAAGCAAAAGAGGAAGTGAACTGAAGAAAAAATGACTTCCAAATGGAACAAGAGACGTCTCCATACTTCGACATGTTGTTCTTACAGTACCGGTTTTGTGAGATGCTCTTCTCAACAGTGTAGTGGTGCTGGGTTGGGGAATACAAGCTATCTTGGTTGGTAAGAACATCTTATAGGTCTAACAATACATCTTAGAAAGAAGAAGATTGATTGGTTGGCGACTATGTACTGGTACATTCTGTCTATTTCTACTTGTTTTGCAAGTACAGACTTCTATTACATCATGGTATTACTCTTTACAATGTTCTCTTCTTCCATATTAAGACTCTTGATGAATGTATTCACGATGACTACGACCTACGGTAGGCTTTATACTATTACAGATACGAGAAACGCCTTCGTCTCTTCATTGACTTGTCCTTGGTCTTTGGTTTCTTCTTCGCCTTATTCGCTGTATAAAAGTCATGATGTATTGGATGTATTGGTCATGTTCTACTCAGGACAGCCTCAAGAGCATTCTTCAATAAGTATACCCTCCCTTCCAATAAACCACCTGGAACATGATATCTTGAAACGAGTACTTTCGTCCAAACATGACCACGAGGTTCATGGTACAGCTGGTGGCTGACTCATCGGGGTGGTTCTTGACGTAATTGGCAATAGCAGCGTCGACAGCAGGGTTCCATTCCATGTTGGTGATCTGGCAAGTCATGTCTGTTGTTCTACATGTATATATATCCTTCATCAGCCTCAATAGCTCGTATGAGCCTCAAGACTGGGGTTAATTGACCAGTAATGGGGCTGACGTACCAAGGGACTGGGTTGTGGTTGATGCTTTGCAGTTCTAGATGACCTCACTTCTGAATGATATATCATTACCTTTACCATTATGATACCTACCAGTAGTTTACTCTTGTGAGAACATCATCATCAGGGTACCAGTATTCTGATATCTCCATGCCCTTTGTCTTTCTTAGCTGTGTTTAGTTGACTTGAATGAGTAGCTCAGCTTTATCCAAAAAGACTCTTAACCTGTCACGATCAACATGTCGTGCTGTATTTGCTTTTGTGTTACGTGACACAAACCAAAAGTTGGATTGTGTCTCGTATTGCCCTCCCCTCTGACACCACAACCATTGGCCCTCCACTTCCGCCGAATTGGAGACAGAACATGATTGCGTCCGCCGCTTTGGAAGTAGAGGGTTTGTGCCTGTGGTGTGGAGGAGGAGAAGTGAGTAAGGTGTAGTTAATGTACTGGAGATGTACTGGAGATGTAACTGTATTATCAGACCTAGCTACTAGCTATTGGTCTTGTTGTAAGTACGTGAATTGATATGACGAACCAAGCAAGCAATAACCGAATGACAGAGTCCAAAACTATAGTGAGTCCTTCTCAACAATATCCCGCCTTGTTGTTCACCTAATAGGAAAGGACCCTGTTTACCCCATGATGTAGACGCTATAGTACTGAGATGCAATAAGGGACCTAAGTGTTGGAAGACATCTATAGTCATTAGAATCTATTTCCTTCTCTTTCTAGATGATGGTTTCTTCATATTCTTAGTCCTTGTTGTATCCTGTATTACTACCACATGATCTGATACTTCCAATAGGAAGGTCTGAACAAGTAGACACCCTTCTATCATACATATCATCTAGTTTTCTAGTGTTCTTATATACGTCTCTTCTACTCGTTTTCGTGTTCTTGTACACGTCTTCTACTCGTTCTCTCTTCATGCATAGATAAATATTCGTCTATATAACAGTTAGCTGGTACAAGCACGGTAGTTCAGCCTCGCTCAGCGGCTATTTGAAGGTCTGATAACTACTCTGGGCCCGCTCGGGACGCTGGACAGCATCCTCCTCGCCGATATTAGGAACTCCGTGGTAATCCTGTCGGAACGAGTTGCTCTCAATAATGTTGTCAATCAGATAGTACTGAAGAGCGTTCATAAAGAGAGGAAAGATGAGCATGACAAAGGCCACTTGTAAGTCGGGATTGTTGTCTGTCCACCGCAGCAAAAAGGCGCCAATATCATCTAGCCAGGGGAAGATGATGAAGGAAGTAGCAAGCACAATTTTCATCAGAACCATGGCCAAAAGATAGATTCCCGCCTGTTTCCAAAACGCCCGCCACTGTGGAGGATGACCGTACACTCCAGACTCGATTTCAGTCACTTTGAACTGTCTCTCTGCAATATTGGTCACCAAAACAAGGAACCCCCAAAGAACAGGAACTCCCACGGTAGTGTCCATAAGAACATTGAGAAAGTAGTAATCGCACGGATTATCGCTGGTATCCGGAACGTCTGTGCGCGAAGACGTCAGAATCGACAAAAACAGATTCAGAAAATGCAAACCGGCCGCTCCACAGAGCTGTTTCGAAACGTCAAAAAACCACACCCACCAAGGACGGCGAGGAACCTCGTATTGACGTTTGACCACCAGGGTTAGGACCGCAAGCACGCCCATGGACGCCTGTACAATGAGCGCAAACGGACCTAGCAGTTTGCACCCAGGAGGGTTTTTATGTCCTAACATGAGAGAAAGAAAAGATGCAGGAATGTGAGTAAAAAGGGGGTGAGATGGAAGGTTTTCCGGGTGAAAACGGTATGTACTTGTTGCTGGAGATTAGGAGAATCCAGTGGTGTAGTTGGATGCGTTGTGTTATCAGAACTGAAGGAGTTGAGTGGTGATTAGTAGTTGTGGATGGGCGAAAGTAAGTATTGTTAACTCAATAATTACTCGGTCGACTCAAGAATAATACCAAAATGCTCGTGTTGCTCTGGAGAATCCTCTGATACTGTTTGATTTATGATTCCTCTTGAATTCGACGAAATTCAACAAAACAGGAAGAGATGCGACAAAAACGCTAAGCGGCGTGCTAAAGACGCTGGGGGCTGGGATGCTGGTGCTGGTGGTAGGGTAATCTGTAGGTCACGTGATCGGCTGACGGCAAACCTCAAAAGAAAAACGGCTTTTTGCGAAAATCCAAACAACTAGTTCAAATCAGTGGCAACGATGGAGTTGGGTTGCTAGCTGCAGTACATCTGTGAGATTTTACTTTATCGTTGAAACTTAGTTTGCACGAGTGCTTATATTAATAATAGGAGAGGGGTGGTGGAGGGTATTTACTGGGGTGAAATGTTGGTAGAAACGGTTGGAATTTTGGCAGAACACTTAAGGTCATGGTATGAATGTTCTGTCAAAATTTCAAAGCCCTAACCCTCTTACTCACCAAGTTATGAGGACCCATTCAACACAGTTCATCTTAAGATAAGCCTTGAGATGAGAGCCACTTTCGAGGGAGAGATTACATAATCGCAAGAAACGGATTCGATCTTTTTTTGCGACAATGTTATATCTGAAGCTTTTGAGGTGATTTTTTGGATTTCCATTTTCTTGAATTATTTTCTATTTTATTTCTTTTTTTTGTCCAATTTTTCTTGCCCAAATTTTTCCTCCATAATCTGCCTCGGTTCCCGTCTCGGTTATGGAGTTGTATCCTTATTAACGTGGAGTCCCTTCTGAGACGAACTAGTACGAATAGAGGAAAAACTAGACCGAAAAGAGAAGAGATGGGGTGAGTATGAGGCGGAGAGATATCAGGAGAGAATGTTTGAGTATTGAAGGTGATACCATGGTCAGAAGTGATGAATGAGGTGAGTCAGAAGGTACTGAAGACGATACTAAAGTGAAGATGATACAAGTCTTAAGATGTCATATGGTGTTTTTCTACACTTCTAGACTTATTCACACTTCTAGACACGTCTTTTGGTATATCTTATACTTCTGATAGCTTGGAAAAGCATCTACACATGCAATGGTGCCTTCTCTAGACCACGATACCTACTTGTAGAGTGATCTGGTATTTGTTCTAAGGTGGCAATATCACAGGATCTAGGAGGAAGTTGCTTGTATCTGTTTCTTCAGATATCTACTGTACCCTCATACTGATGTCTCAAGTTGTCTATCTAGAGATATTCCATGGTGGTAGTTGTTCTTCCAGAGACTACAAGATACATGAGATACTGGTACCGGTACCCAATTGATGTACCGTATCTTGATAAACCCACAGGTGATACCCACCAAAGATGTCAGATGACGTTACCAGCTGTTGTCATCAGAGCCTCCAAAGACACTAAGCCAAGATACCATACACATTGGTGGTCTCATTTCTACAAATAAGTCCTCTTCTTCACCACTCAATTGAGAGCAAAAGTCGAATCATAACACACACGTGTTTGATTCTCTATGGAATGTTTCCAAGAGTGTTCAATACAGATCCACGTGACTGCTAGACGTGGTAAGGACTTTTCTCTGATATAGTCTTTACTCACTATAGGCTAGAAAGAACTGGGACAACTTTGGTGAAGCAAATGGAGGTCTAAATACAGATCAAACAAGGTAGATGTACGTGGATTCTGATTCCGATTCAGTTTCCGGAAAAATGGTCCGTATCCGTGCATTACTCGCCAACTTCAAGGGGTTCTACTGTGCTCAATGCATTATGAATGTAAGCAGAGCTATA
Organism: Yarrowia porcina; assembly: GCA_900519025.1. Lineage (NCBI taxonomy): Eukaryota > Fungi > Ascomycota > Dipodascomycetes > Dipodascales > Yarrowia > Yarrowia porcina. The sequence continues at coordinate 711,187 of ULGT01000009.1, read as the reverse complement.
TCAGGGTTCTTGCTGTTTCCTCAGACAATTGAAGTTGGCGACTGTCTTGCTGTCGACGGGTACCGGTAGTCCATTGGGTAGCTGGACTCTGAATACTATGGCATTCATTGAACGCTATGACGTTTCCATACGATACCTGAGACTCCTCCCTCGAATACCCAAGATACCCCCATTTGGTGTCTGAGGTGGTATCAACTTGTACTGAGGATACTCAGAGGGTTTCGGGAGATAGCAGACGTATGTACCAGGCGTCTAGACAGTCTACCAGAGAACATGCTGACGTTATCTGAAGCTTTTGGAAAGACACTCTAAGCCAAGATATCAAGGGTGAGTATATGGCAGTATATTAAAGCTATGAAGTCACCAGAAGTTATCCAGAACTCTCCTCTTGGGAAGATTTACTGTGGCATCAGTTAGTGGTGGACATTGCCCATGCTTTGAACTTCCTTGCTACCTTCAATCAGGCCCCGTGTGAATCCCACCTGTTCCTACTTCACAAACTTCTGAGATATGTCTGTGATACCAAGGACTACAAAATATATTCTCATCTGTTATCAAAAGTGTGCCTACAGAAACTCCTGGAAGCCATCTGAAGATGGTACCGGTATGTGATATCTACAGAAGCTACCATACAACAAACTACGACACTCTTCACAAAAACTAATGAGTAATGTGGCTTACAGATTTACCATAAGATACCAAAGACAACTCCATGGTCAAGTCAGACACTGCTACATTACTGCGCTTCATACAGAGAAAAGCATGGTACCAGATACAGTAGGTACTTTCTGAACTACTGCTAGTCTCATAAGACACCATTAGAAGTTTTACACTTCCAATGACTTCTTTTCACATTACTGTACGATATATTATCCTCTTCATGTCGTTCTATCAACAAATTGCCGAAGTGTCTCACGTCAGAGTCTCCCGCATCAGAGTCTCTTCTCCTCTTCTCTATCACCTCCTTCGTATCTTTCTTGCTACAGACGTTGAAGGACACCTTGACCACGCTCCTGGCCGTCGCAAATTCAACTTTCCAAACATTCCCTCGCTCAAATCAATGTATCCAAAGCTGTGGTACTTCATGCGGGTGATTGCAATTTCCTCGGCCTTTTTTATGTCACGTGATATCGAATTCACCAGACTATGATGTGATCCCGTGTATGGAGCTGGATGGAAGTTTGCTGCGGGTTCTGCGCTGTAATCTTCAAACGTTTCCAGATCGTATGCTTCATAGTCCATTTCCAGGATATCGTTAGCGTCACAGAATGGAGCAGCTTTCACCTGGATCGGTAAAATGAACTCTTGAAGTAAAGGAGTACTTCTAGAGGGGGTAGGAGACCTGCTGTTTGAAGACGTTGTGCTTCGAGAGTAATGGTACGCCAAACTAGCGTTGATATTGGTTTCTGGGGACGGAGTAGGTGGATAACTCTCCACCGACCGTCCAGCAGTAAGATACGGTTGTGTTTGTGGCTGTTGCTGTTGTTGTTGTTGTGGTTGTTGTTGTTGTTGCTGTTGTTGACCATAGGTAGCAGGGTACGCTGCAGCATATACTGAATTTAGGGGAGGAGCGGTGGACTGTGGAGCTTGGAATTGTTGATCGAAAAGCGACTCTGGATGTGGATTCGAAGTCGACGAAGCCGTACTACTCGTACTGGACGAGGTCATCATGTGATGAGCAGTCTGATTCGACGTGGTCCCATTAGTACTGCCATTACTCGACGATATTTGAGTCTGCTGACTGAGAGATTGTGAGGACGTGTTCTGAGAGCCGTAAGAAGACACACTCTGCCCTTGGATCGGCCCAAAGTCGTGCTGACCAAGAATATGATCAATGGTAATCGCGTCACCAAGCTGATATTCGTTCATAGTACCATGTTTCGGAGGAATCGGAGCGTCCTCTAGGGGCCGATATGTTTATAAGTAGTGATACTCGTTGGGGCCGCGGCCACATAGGCTATCTGTGGTTTTTGGCTGTTTGCGACTGGATATTCCCTGGGCTACTGGATTATCAGATTTACGTCTCGGGCATAAATCATGTCCAAAGTTAATGCTGCATAAATATGCACAGTGATAAGGGTGTGGAGTGGGCATAATTTGGGGAACCACTATAGTTACAGACTCATAAATAGTACCATTCTAATCTCCTCATTCTGGGAAATATTTCTATGTACTTTTTACACCCAAAATCCTTCTCTAATCCCCCCTAAACCCCTCCCCATTTATATCTGCTCGCATAAAACCAACTCTAAGTCGCGATACTTTATGTCGTCTCGAAACATAATCTATGGACGTAATAATCGGGTTGCGGGGTTATAAAGCTGCTGGTTGCTCGGTCTACCCTCGGAGAACCTGGATTTCAACTCCCCAAGTTTCTGCGAGCTTTACTTTTTGTTCTATGACGTTCCAAAGCGGATACGTTGCCAGTGCCCTACAATAATCCAACAAAATGACCTGATGGAATATGAGACATTTGACCCCCGTCGTCATGTCTCAGTTCGGCTGGGTGCACAAAGCTGCGTTTGAACTGCTTCTCCGCAACTTATTTGGCCGTGAGGAAGGTCTTAGAAGATATGCTACGAGCTAGTATCAAGAGTCAAACCAGTATCGTATTCTACTCAACCAGTTAGCCAGATCTATTAGTCTCTCTATATACACCCTCCTGTCTTCCTCTCTCATTGTCTTGTTTTCTTCCCTCCACTTCTAAACACTCCAATAATACAAGACTCCATCAATCTCCTCTCTCAACTCCAGACCCGCATTTTCAATGGTTTTAGCACTTGCCGGGTTATTGGACCTGCAAGCCGCGCAACAGAAATCCACAGCCATGACGTCACGTGCATATTGAAACACAGCTTTGACAACAAGACTCATAAGTCCCTTACCCTGGTACTCCTGGGCCAACCAGTACCCTACCTCTGCACTTCTTCCATCTGCCGTTTGAAAATGCAAATCAATGGCGTAAAACGGGCTTTGGGAATCACTCAGCCGTAAATCAATGCATCCTATCACCCGTCCATCTCGTCTTTGGTCTCGTACTCCAAACACAACGGGCAACTGCTGGCCCTTCCAGCTGTATCGGGCCGTCTGGGCGCGACTGCAAAAGTCTCTGGCCTTGCCGGCATTGTACGGAGTGGGAATGTCGAGTCGAGAAAGAATGCTGGGGTTGGACACGGCCTCATAGACATGTTGCCAGTCGTCTGCAACCAAAGGAGAAATGTAAATGTTGGACTGGATGGAAATGTTCATAGATGTGGTTGAACGGTTCAATTCGATTCTCCAAATCTCCACCCACACCTGTATATGTATCTATGACTCAAGAGCGTGTTTTAAAAGGGCCTACAGCATCTGCCTTGTTCAGACGCGACTTAGAGTTGCACCAACGAGTCTATAATTTGTATGAATGAGCTCGTATAAGCGAGCATGAGTCAGGCAAGTGACCAATCAGATTGAAGCGATTAGACGCAGTAATACAGCCAGAACATGGGATTCTTACTAAGCAAAAGCTGTCATCCGGAAAACAAGCATTCAACAGCTTTTCTATACCACCCATACTCACCTACATAATCGCCACCGCTGATGCGGCTAACCTGCGTCAGTCATAACTTTGTGGTGAGGCTGAAAAGCGAGTATTCAGCGACACGGAGGGTGCCAGAGGGTGCAGATGACCGTGGCGATCTCTGTGGATGTTTCAGAATCTAATTCGGGTGCGAATTGGCCAAGTGAGAGTCGAATCTAGATTCATTCAAAATTCATCTCCAAAAATAGATTTTCGCGGGTTAGGGTTGATTAGGTAATATCGATATAGGGGCTAAATATAGACAAGTGGGGGGTGAGGGGTGGTGTAAAACGGTATCCTTATTCACTTCCCTTTTTATTATTACCGCTTAGTGCTGTGGCTGTTCTGATAATGGCCGTTTTTCTTGAGGGATCACGTGATTTATTTGGCCATGTATATTGGCCCAAATAAAGTTTCGTTTATGTAAGATCCGACCAATACTGTACTGCGGAATACTCTTGAGTTCGTCGGTAAGCCTAATGATCCTCGCTGATACAAAGGGCCTCTTGATACGTTCCTTAGATTCGTGTAAACTTGTCTTATTAATCATACATAAAATTCCTCCTTATACTGCCAATTCTCATGCACGTCCCAATTGGGACACACAGTCACGAGGGTCACGTGACCGACCATCTCTAGGCGCTTAGTAAGCCCTTGGTCCTTACACTCTCCCCCCCTTAAGAGTCGGTCACTTCGTCTTCGGCGTCGTCCTCGACGTCGTCTTCTGTTTCCTGACCGCTCTCGTCCTTGTCCGACATAATCTCCTGTAGACGTCCTTCTTCTTCTCGGTCCAATTCCTCATGAAACCGAGTCCACCGCTCCCAGTCCTCTGACAACTGTTCCAGTCGTTCGGGATCCATTTCTTCCAGAATGGCTCTGGGAACAGCACTGACCATCTGGGGATCACAGTTCTCCCAGGAGCACAACACCAGTTCCTCTTCTTGATCGAAGCCTGCAAACCGTGTAATCTGATTGAGTCTAGCTCGCTGATCATCCTCGTGGACTGGTGGTTGCATCAAGTACTCGTCACGCTCCACGTACTTCTTGAGATGCTGCACATTGATGTTCCTGTGCCTCTTCGACTCTGGTGGCAGCGCGACCTCGAAGACGTTGTCAAACACCCGTTTTTGCAACCTGTAGGGTCCGAAGTACACATCGTGCATCTTCGAGTCTTCGCCCTTGTTGTAGTACGCCTTTCGATGCACCAGTGCCAGATCTCCTTCTTTGACTGTCACCGCTCGGCGGTGTTGGTTGACCCTGGCCTCCTGAGCACCTTGCATCTCCACGATTCGGTCCTTGATCTCGCCCTGAACCATTTTCATCTTGTCCATCCATTCGCTCATCTGATGGTGGGGTTTGTCCATCATGAATGACGACTCATACGCTGGCCCGTCAGGCACGAACCCGTAAACTGCTTCGAAAGGGGCGTACTCCGTGGTGCTGTGTTTCGCCGAGTTGATTGCGAACTCCATCATAGGCAGCCACTCGTCCCACTCCTTCGGCCGAGTGCTCACGTACGATCTCAGTAGCCGTCTAACGTCCTTGTTCGTTCTCTCAGTCTGGCCGTCAGTCTCAGGGTGATTCGCCGTCGAGAACTTCAGCTTCGTTCCGAGTCGGTGCTGGAACGTGCGCCACATCTTCGACACGAACTTAACGTCACGGTCCGACACGATTGTCTTTGGTACTCCGTGGTACCGGAAGATCTTGTCCAAATACAGGTTTGCTGCTTCTTCTGCGTTGATGTTGATGTGACACGGGATCAAGTGCACCTGCTTCGACATCCTATCCACCACAACCCACACGTTGTCGAACCCGTTTCTGGACATGGGGAGTCCTGACTTGGATACAAAATCCATCGAGATGTCCGACCAGTTCTGAGTAGGCACTGGCAACTGTTTCAGGAGGCCTTGTTTCGCCGACGTGCCCGACTTGGATCTCTGGCAACTATCGCAGGAGCTGGTGTACTCTTTCATCTCCTTGATCATCCGTGGCCAGTAGCAGTTACGAGACAACCTGTCAAACGACTTGTAGTATCCGAAGTGTCCTGCCGTTGGAGTGTCGTGTGCCTCAAGTTTCATCCTTTCTCTTGCCTCTCCTGCTGGGATACACATTCGTTTGCCCTCTCCCCCGTTAGGAACCGTCTCGTAATATAGAAGCTTGTCGTCATCGATGCTGAAGTGCTGAATGTACTCTACCATGGTCTTCGGTATCGTCTGCTTCTCTGTCAGAATCTCCCAAATCGTTCCAAAATCCTTGTCATCCTTGTACCCTTGCTTCACCAGTTCGCGTATCTCCTGATCCTCCACCCAGACTGGCAACACCGTCAGTCCTCTCTCGTCATCCTCCGACTCCGGAAACCACACCGGCATCACTGTCATCCTTGACAAAGCATCGGCTGCTGCGTTCTGCTCACCTGGAATATACTTGATATCAAAGTCGTAATCTGCCAAGAAATCCAACCACCTGGCTAATCTGCCTGTAGGGGGTTCAGTCTGAGACGAAAAGTACGTCAACGACTGGTGATCGGTCTCGATCAGGAAATTCTTGCCTAACAAGTAGTGCCTCCACTTTCTCAGCGCGTGAATAATACCCAAAAACTCCTTCTCCCTCGTGCACCAGTTCTTCTGAGCCGGCGTCAACTTCGCCGACTCATAAGCCACCGGCCTCCAGGCCTCATCCTCCTTGCTCCACTGCTCCAGCACCGCGCCCACCGCCACGTCACAGGCGTCCGTACTAACCTTGAACGGGTCCTCCATCGTCGGTATCCTCATAACCTCCGACGATACCATTGCCTTTTTGATCTCCTCGAACGCCGACTGACACTCTGGCGTCCAGACGAATGGTTGCCTGGGCGTGGGAGACTTCTTGGTCTTCGCTGACGCTGCTGCCAGCTCCGTCAGGGGGCAAGCCATTCTGGAATACTCCGGGATAAACCGTCGGTAGTACCCTGCTAGTCCTAAGAAGCTCATCAAATTCAGCCCTGATTCTGGTACCGGCCATTCATCTATGGCCTTGACCTTATCTGGTGAGGCTCCGATACCTTCTCCTGAGACGGTATGCCCCAGAAACTCCATCTTATCCTTAAAAAACTCACACTTCGACTTCTTGGCGTAAAACTGTTGCTCCCTCAGTCGATCCAGCACCTCCTCCACATGCTTTTGGTGGGACTCGACGTCAGGGCTGTAAATGATAATGTCATCCAAATACACACACACTGACTTCTCCAGGAATGGCTTCAGGGTGTCGTTCATCATTTTCTGAAAAGTCGAAGGTGCGTTGCACAAGCCGAAAGGCATTACCAGGTACTCATAATGTCCCGATCGCGTCGTAAATGCCGTCTTGTGAATATCCTCCTCTTTAATACGCACTTGATGATATCCCGAGTGCAGATCCAGCTTGGAAAAGACCTTTGCTCCGTGCAATTGGTCCAAGATATCATCAATGCGAGGTAGTGGGTATCTGTTCTTCACTGTCATGTCGTTCAATGCTCGATAATCCACACACATCCGTAACTCACCTGTCTTCTTCTTGATAAACAGCACAGGAGCTCCAAAGGGGGACTTCGACTCCCTGATAGTCCCACGTGCTAACATCGTCTTCACTTGCTTGTCTAGCTCCGCCCACTCGAACCGACTCAATCTGTAAGGCCGCCGGAAGGGGGGTCTCTTCGAGTCATCCGTCACAATCTCGTGGTCAATCTCTCTCCTGGGGGGCAAATCGTCCGGCAAATCATCTACCACTATGTCATCATATACCGACAAAAGCCGGTCCACCTTATCGGTGTGCGCCGAAGCGACTACGTCCTCATCTCGTACATACAACACGAACATCTCGCCTTCGTCGGCTTCTACAGTCTTCCTTGCATCCTCGATGGTCACCGTGTACGACCGCATGAACAGCTCGTCCTTCTTGTCCTGATCCGAGGGTCCACATCCAGGAGGCAGAAACTCTCGGGTCTTCCAATTGATGTGCTGTGCGTGTTTCTTGAAGAAAGGCATCCCTAGCAATACCTCCTGTCCATGCATGTGTGTCAAGATAAACGCCTTGACACACGTCGTCCACTCGCCGACTTTCACTGGCACTAAGGCAGTTTTGTTGACCACTTCCGACCCGTGAACCGATTTGACTCTCTTCGGCCGGCACTCTTCCACCTCCAATCCTAGCCAGGCCACCATGTTAGCTGCGATAAAGCACGCGCTAGCGCCACTATCCAGTAGCGCCTTCACTGGTCGGGCATTCACTTCATAGGACAGGGAAACGACTTCTTCGTTACCTTCAATAATCTCCGTCCTGTAAGTGTACAAGGTCTCCATCTCCTCTTCTTCTGGGACCGTGTCGTCCACCCTGGGCTCCTCCTCCACCTGCTCAGCAGGCGGTTCCTCCACTTCCATGTCTCCCATCCTGGGCTCCTCCCCCCCCTGCTCCCTCTCTGCAGGAGGTTCCTCCTCTACTTCCGTTTCTTCAACGGGCAACTCCTCGTGTTCCACTTCCACTAGTGGGTCTTGCTCTTGCAGGGCTACAGATGCGGTTTCTACTGACATTGCATTCATTACTTCAGTTGGGTGTACCACCGCATCCGCAGATTCGAGATCTGTGGATGAAAAGGCAATTAAGGTCTCGTTCTCAATCACCTTCGCTCGTTTCCCTGGTTCTCTGCTTCCTTCGCTCGTTGAGCCCAGAAGTTAGCCTTGTACTTCGTCTTTTCGAGCTCCGTGGCCTGACACTTAGACTTGTAGTGTCCCATCTGGCCACAGGCGTAACACTCCACTGTTGACCGGTCGCGTCCCCCGGAAGATTGTCCTTGGGACTGCCCGCCACCTTGAGTCTGCCATCCACCTTGAGACTGTCCGCCACCGTAAGGCTGCCCGCCACCACTGGGGGCTTGGTTCGGTTTCACGTACTGTCCGGAACCGCCACGATATCCTCGGTAACGGTTCCCGCCCCAGCTGTCGTTAGCTTGGGTGCGCATCAGGGACGCCTCGTCGTGATCACCATCGGCACCGTAATCGTCCTGGTGCTCTTCTTCGTAGGCCTGCACTCTGTCGACATCCATGCGATCTTCGTTGCGGAACCCAGTTCGGCCTGACCGCTGGTTGCCGTCGTGAATTCTCAGCAGATCCACCAGCGTGTCCAGGGAGTCCAAATCCTTGCTCGAACCGGCGATTTTCACGCCTGTGATCCAGGGTCCCTTCAGTCCTTGCATAAAAATAGATGCCACGATCTTCTCCGGGGGAGACTCTGTCAGGGCTCGCAGTGCTGCCCGGAATCGGATGATATACTGGTCGACAGTCTCGTTGGTCTTGGCCTGGAACTTGTAAAAGGCAGCTTCGGCCTTCAGCTCGTACTCCTTGGGGGTGAAATGATTGGTCACAAACTTCTTGTAGAACGCCCAATCGCTCTTCAGGCTCACTCGCTCTTCGTCGTCCAGCAGGATCCACCACTCGAGGGCTACACCGCCCAATGCATCAGCTGCTAGCACAGCCCGGTGTTCCTCTCGGACGAAGCGGTCCGTGAACCGGTGATCTAGACGCTGGACGAAGTTGCGCACTGCTCGACCCACATTCTCCTCGCTGCCGGTGAACGGCGTGCCGAAATTCTTCATGTCAGCCAACTGCCGACTCTTGTTGAAAGCCTCCTGCTTCTCTCTCTCTGGGTCCGAGGTAGTTCTCTCCTCAGCCTGCCCGGTAACTCTACCCGCAGATTGGGTGTCCACAGCCGGTCTCTGGACGCTCAGCTGGGCTCGTAGCTGCTCCAGCTGCTGGTACATTGTTTGCAAGGTGTCATCTCGCAGCCGATCTCGTCTGGCGTTGGCGGCTCGCTCCTCTTCGTAGAGTTCTCTCCACCGCCTGTCACGGAGTTCCTCGGCCTCCCTTCTTTCGTCCTGGTTCATGTTCGCTCCGTCTTCCAGGTTCATGTTCAGCCGGAAGTCGGCCTGCAGGGGGTCCAACCCTTCTCCTGCTCCTCGACCGAACGGGTCGACGTTAATGTTGTCGTTGTGCTCTGCCATTGAATTGGCCGTATCGAACGTATCCGAACTCGTGTGAGACGCTTCGAGGCTTCTGTCTCTCTCGTTGATCGAATCTGAATCTGAATCCGGGATTCCCCACGTGCCTAGCTGTCTGCCGCGTATGGTGAATCGTTTTCCTTTGTCGAAGTATCCTGTTCTCCCTGAATCGTAATAAAAAGTACCGCTACCAAGTGTAAGATCCGACCAATACTGTACTGCGGAATACTCTTGAGTTCGTCGGTAAGCCTAATGATCCTCGCTGATACAAAGGGCCTCTTGATACGTTCCTTAGATTCGTGTAAACTTGTCTTATTAATCATACATAAAATTCCTCCTTATACTGCCAATTCTCATGCACGTCCCAATTGGGACACACAGTCACGAGGGTCACGTGACCGACCATCTCTAGGCGCTTAGTAAGCCCTTGGTCCTTACAGTTTAGCTGTAATGGCATTCTGTCGGAGTGGTAAATTGCCTTCTTGTTGTGCGTTCGAGTTCTGGACTCTGCACTTGGCTACTTTGTTGTCCTTTCCGAATTCCGCGGTTGATGGGCGTCTCGGTCTGAGTAATCGGCTTTGAGATTTCCGTTCTAAGACTAACTGGGATACTTCAGTGGAGCAATCCAGCAGAGATCCAGTTGCCGTGGGTATGGCGGTGGGATAGCAACAAAGTGGTATATGTTATGGAAGGTATTTGCGATCACGACTTTTTTAAAAGAGCGTCAGCTCTTTTTGCCATTCTACAAACTGCGATATACGCGAAAAGCGATAGCCTTTTGTTCTACAACTGCGATATGTCTTGAGGCTGAAGTTCTATATTTTGACAGTACGTTTTGCCTCATCTCCAATTACCAAAGCTCGACTAACTCCTTCAATAACCATTGTATAGTCACGTGACCGCCACCATTCGATTCTGCTCGGCGAGATGAACAGATCTGTATCCGTACTATTCTCGGCTAAATTCCTGGAGAAAACGTCTCTACAGCCCCAAACCTGTTTGTTATTTTCACCGTGAATATCATGTCCTTGACTGTATAGAGCTAAGTAATGCTAAGTAGATGGTGTGATATCAAGGCTACTATAGCTGGCTCAATAAAGGATATAATGAGCAGATTCTTTTATCAAATGGGTATTCCCACCCCTAGCCTCCCAATGAACCACTTTTCATTTCTCTAGCACCTCTGGAACACCGTTTTTGAGCCCCCAGCGGAATTTCCATCCTAAGTATTTCTAAGTAAATAGAAAACAAGCAAGGGCAAACTAAGAAGGCCAATATAACGATTTTTGAGATCAGAAAAACTCGTAGAACTAGTCAACTACCTTTTCTGCACCTCCTGTGCCACCTCTCAACTCTCCAACACACGTATATCACCCTCCTTTAGTTCTCACGGTATCAACAACGGTGCAGCAACAAGGTTTGGTAGAGAGATATATGAGTGAATATAACTTGATGAATATTAATCCGATTTCAGTTCTGAAAACACAGAAATACTCTCCAAACTTTTCTGATTTCAGTGGTACCTTTTACGCTCTAATATCTCTTCTACTTCGTTGACAAAACCCCCACTTTCACCCCCACTCTCACCCCAATCTGAAACGTCGCTTGCTACAAGAATAACCTTTGGTCGGGTGATGAGGTGTACATTTGACTGGTAGAGTAGTTTCATAGGGAGTTGGGTGGTGACGAGAAGATACCTAACAATGTCGTATTCGCCTAATATATATATATATATTGCCTCTTTCAGTCACGTGACTTGTATCCCTACTATCATGCACAGCCTACTGCCAATGCATAACATTAAGTTGTAGCGATACATGCCATCTCACCTCCTCCACACCATGAAAGTCTACGTGTACGAAAACCCACGTTCTTTGGCGTTGGTGTCGGAAAAGTACGCGCTGGTGTTCCGGTACGCGACTCCGACCGACGACAAGAACCGGCCCCGGTGTATCGTTGAGTTTGCGCCGATTGAGAAGATTGATTTCCGCAAGCATCGGGCGCTATCTCCTTTGGATTGCCATGGGTTTCTGGGCTTGATCAATATTTCCAGCGATGTCTTTTTGTGTGTCATTACCGCCAAGTCTCTGGTGGCTTCTCCTCGGCCTGGAGAAACCATCAATCGAGTGGTTGGAGTGGAGTTTCATTGCTTGAACCGAAATACTTGGGATTTCGTGACTTTGGATTTGAACGGGTATCCTATCGATTTACATGATCAGGCCAGCTCCAGTGGAATCATGGAACATCCGTGTACTCAGTTGCGAAAGATGTTGACCAATTCGTCCTTTTACTACTCCACGGACTTTGATCTCACTTCTTCCATGCAAACTAGAGGCACTGCCCAGCCAGCTACTATGAGAAATCCCGCTGGACAGGTGATTTCGACTCTGGAGTCGTCTGACGCTTCGTTTCTGTGGAACTCGTACATGATGACCGAGCTCGTCAAGTTCAGAGACAACTTGCCCGACTTTGAACGAAGTGAGCTGGACAAGTGTGGGTTTTTGACGACGCTGATTCGAGGCTTTGCAGAAACAGTCAACACTCGAATCGGCAACTACGACGAAAACCCCATCTCTTGTCGACTCACCATTGTGTCCAAACAGTCGTGTCGAATGGCTGGAACCCGGTTTCTGGCTAGAGGTATTGATGACGATGGATTTGTGGCGAATTTCGTCGAAACAGAAACGATTCTGTACACAGAAAGAGGCGGCTCGCAGATTGTGTGTGCGTTTTTGCAGGTCCGTGGATCGGTACCGTTTTTCTGGGAACAGGACTCGCAGTTGTTGAGTAACAAGGTGCAGATTACTCGGTCTATCGATGCTGCTCAACCGGCTTTTGAACGACATATGGACTACCTGTGCAACAAGTACGGATCCATTCACGTGGTCAATCTCTTGTCACGTGAAAAATCGCACGAAAACGAACTCACTTCCCGGTACCATGGTCATATCAAGAAGTTGAATGAAGCTGGAGGGTCCCATTCGACAGATCCGTCTTCTGGATCATCTAGAGGAGGTCTAGTAGCTGTTACTGACTTTGATTTCCATCATGAAGTGTCCAAACAGGGATATTCTGCTGCTACTAGAGTTCTTAACAGAGTCATTGACGCTATGGAAGAATACGGCTTTTATGCAGCAGATTCGTCCAGTCCTGACGTCACTCTTCAGAATGGAGTCTTCCGAACAAACTGTCTCGATTGTCTGGATCGAACCAACATGATCCAACAGGTTCTATCTCGTCAGGCTCTTCAAATCTTCCTGGACAGAAACCATCTAGGATGTAACCCCGACTTTTGGAGCAAACACAACATTCTCTGGGCCGATAACGGAGACCAACTGTCCCAGATTTACGCAGGTACTAACGCTCTCAAGACGAGTTACACTCGGTCCGGCAAAATGAACTTGGCCGGAGCTCTGGCGGATGTTACAAAGTCCGTGGGTCGTCTTTATATCAACAACTTCACCGATAAGACGAAACAAAACACCACCGATGTGCTTTTGGGACGGTTATCTGACCAGGAGGGCATTCTATTGTACGATCCCATCAACGATTTTGTTGTCAAGGAGTTGGAACGGCGAAAACTCGAGTTTTCCTCCACAACCAACATCAAGGTGTTTGCTGGAACGTTCAATCTCAATGGAGAACTGTCAGATGCCGATCTTTCTGGCTGGTTTTTCCCGCCTAAATCTGCCAAGGAGCTCTCAGGAGGAGCTGGCTTTGATGTTCATGAAGACTTGCCTTCTATTGTTCTTGTGGGATTCCAGGAAATCGTCCAACTGACTCCTGGACAGATTCTGAACGCTGATCCCGGCAAAAAGGAGTTTTGGGAGAAACGAGTCGAGACCGTGCTCAATACTCGAGATGAGTACGTTCTTCTACGGTCTCATCAGCTGGTAGGAACTGCCCTTCTTTTGTTTGTCAGAAAAGCCGAAGTCGGGTTTGTCAAGAACATTGAAGGAGCTATCAAGAAGACTGGACTGGGAGGAATGGCGGGAAACAAGGGAGGAGTGGCCGTTTCGTTTTCATACGCCAATACTCGCTTCTGTTTCATCACTGCCCATCTGGCAGCAGGTACGTCCAACATTGAAGAACGTCACCATGATTTCAAGACTCTCAACACCGGTCTACGGTTCTCCAGAGGTCTTACCATCAAGGACCATGACTGTGTGATTTGGCTGGGCGATTTCAACTACAGAATCGATATGGATGGAGACGTTGTTCGGCAGATTGTGGCCAAGAAGGAGTATGGACTGCTGTTTGAACATGACCAGCTCAACCGACAAATGGTGCTTGGAGAAACGTTCCCTTACTACAACGAAATGGAAATCAATTTCCCTCCCACCTACAAGTTTGATAACGGAACAGCCACCTACGACACGTCTGAAAAGTTCCGTACTCCCTCCTGGACCGATCGAGTGCTTTACAAAGGTACTGGACTTCGTGGAATCAACTACGGATGTGTTTCTGACCTGTTATTCTCAGACCATCGACCTGTATACGCCGAATTCAACGCCCAGATTCTCATTGTCGACCAGAAACGAAAGGCTGCGCTAGGAAAGGAACTGTACGATAAACGACGAAGTGAAATGGGCGGCTCCAACGATCTCATTTCGTTATCGGATCTCAATGAAGTCACCCTAACCCATGGACTGCCTCCTCCGTCTACAGACGCCCGAAAGTGGTGGATCAGTGGAGGTCAGACGGCCAAGGTGCCCATTGTTCCGCCTGCCAAGGGCATGATTTTGAACCCCAAGAAGATTAATCCGTTTGAAGGCGATTTGCCCGATTTCGTCGACAAACCTGCTCTTCCAGCTCGAAGAAAACCCATTGGAAGCCCACCCGTCAAACCTGTGCCTAAACCCAAGCCTTCGTCGTTGAGATCGACTTCTGCTCTCAGTGCCACCGCTCCCCAGCTTCCTGTTCCAGAGCTATCTCAAACATCGTTGCTGGATATGCCCATTGGTCCCATTGAGAGTCAGAGCAGTACGGGCCAAAGCAGTACCGGAAAGAACTCGGAGAAGAGTTTGTTAGATTAGAGAGAGGGGAGAGGGGAATAGAAGGTGCACGGTAGAGTGCTCCACTACATGTATTCTCACTATAGACGTTATGTATTATGATTATGAGTAGGGGTGTGGCAAACAACAAGACGTATGTGTATCAGTAGGTTGGGTGACTTGCCATAAATCTTACTTGTTGTTGAATGATATGGTAATTCTCTATATCAAATACATTAACGACTTTCCTATCACTTCACTGGAGGGCGTTCCGATACCCAGACTCCTATCTCAACGGAGATACGGTCAGCACAAAACACTAGCGTCAGCATGGACAAAACTTGTTTCTCATGAAATGAGGAGTTCTTATTTTAACACTTTTAGACTCTTCTCTTGGATATATACTGATACCAGTAGGGGCTGTCCTAAGACGTACTTCTGGCAACTCATACTACTGTCTCTGTATGAGATGTAATGGGAGAACAGTCAATAATATATGGAAAGGGGAGTCTCGAATTTCACTTTGTAGTTGTAGCATTGATTTTGAATCGAATTGATATCTTTTGATAGGTATTTGAGGTCTCTTAAGGGGTCTAATGTGCTCCATTGCAAGGGTATGGAGAGAGGAGTCATGATAAGAAGCGTGATACGTATTGAAGATTTCTCAAGGTCCCTTTTTCAAAGATAAAAGCAGGTAGTAGACTAACAATACCGACTTCTCCACAACTAGAGACTTCATTTGCACGTCTGCTTATTGGTCATGGTTATATAGAGAGACGAACAAGGGAGTCTTCAGTGCTATGGAGAGAGAAAATAGAAGCATATTATGAGGTTCTAGTGCATCAAGTAACCATCGATAGGGTCTGTTACATTCAAGTGAGCTCTTGAGATACCCTCTTGGGTTCTCCTTTGATGATTGCTCTACTCTTATACACCTAACTACCGTACTCACATTACGCATAAAAAGAACCGGTACGGTACTAATTCAATACAAAATCTTCACTTTGGTATTTGTGGTCTTGGAAGGGGTTGGTAGTGCTTCACTACAAGTGTAGGGAGAGAGTATTACCGGTACTTGTAGTAGACGACATGTGTGTAGGATAAGAAGTAATAAAATGACGACTGAAAAAATGAGATTCATTCTTTTGAATATGTGAATTGTGGTACTCTCTTCTCTTCTCTTCGGGATAGACACTCCATTGGCATCTCTACCTCTTATATAATGAACAGGACTGCCTATAGTGATGTTGAGAGAAGATCTACATAGATACCGAAAGGGTAGAGAAGTGTTTAGTGAATTCATAACAGTTTTTTGTTTTTTTTTTTTTTTTGGGCTTGTTTTATTCAATTGAGGTCTTTGGAGGACTGTGGGCTTCTCATGTGGTGATTACTCTATGGTACCGGTACTCTCATACAGCTGAACTATCGTACCAGTACATACCACATTACAAATAAAAGAGAGCATTGGACTTTGTAGTTTGGTTATGTCATCAGCTACAACTCGAGTTGAGATCTTCTCTTTGGTATCTGATGTCTGCGAAGGGGTCTGAGTATCATTACAATTGTATGGAGAGCATTTGTAGGAGTATGGTATAAGAAGCAGAAGTGACAAAATAAGGAAAGAAAAGATGTTATTCATTACTTTGGTTATGTCAAGATAGTTGCTTTACTGCCTGTTTCTCCTCTTTTCAACAATGGCAATTCCTTCACGCATCTACCCATTGTCTATAATTAGTAATATAGAGAGCTGAACAAAAGTCCTATAATCTTATGAAGATCATACAGGAGCTCTCAATGATGTTCAATAGACATGTTGGTTGACAGTGGGTCATACTGCTATCAATTGAGGTCTTGGAATACCTCTTGTTTTCTCATCTGTTGTTCTTTCCATGACTCCCCTCTAATACTCTATGCTATCAAGAACTGTCCATAAAACTCCACTGTTGTATGGCAGATTTGAAACAATTGCCTCGATACATTATCCACATGACTCAATGGTTCGTTTCAGTCATATTCCACTCCTCTTCTTCCTCTCTAGACTCCACTTTCCGTTAATGTCTCAAACTTCCATAACTTCTTAGAACCACTTTTATCATCGTTGAGAAGCGAATACGACCGACCTAACAGTCTGAAACTCTTGTTGGTTCGGTCGTATCCAACTTGTTCTTTGAATAAACGCAAGCGAAGTCGTGTTGGCGAAGAGGTCGTGTGAGTAACAAAAATACGAGGCGACAGATACGAGACGACAAAAGTATCGTAAAACGAATTGCCCATTGGAATCGCCACTACTTTAGTCATCTCCCATCCCACTACCACGCTAGACTGTCTCAGAAAAGGAGCGCTTCCTTAGTTGGCGAGGCAATTCATCCCGAGATTGAGCCAATACCTGAGCCGATAGCCTAAGCCACAGTGGAAGAGAGAGCATACTGTAACGTTGTTTGATGATGATTCCAGGGTCACAAAAATTGTAAAAAAAAAAAAAAAAAAATCACCAAACCTCCTCAATCATCTCAACTCACCCATGTTTCTGGCACGGCTAGGTATCGTACTTGTAGACCTCTAGTTCGTACCATACTCCTCAAAGTTCATACGGCACATTGGGATGCATGTGGGAAGCAGAGAGGATTATGGTGATCTGGGGTGAGGATAAGAGAGAGATAGGTCAGGTGCAAGAGAGGGTTTATGTATTGGTGGGGTGAGCAGGTTGGTGACATTCATGCAGTCATAGTGCAACTGGTGAGGAGCGTCAAGACAGAAAAACGACATTACACAAACACATATCCATAATTATATATAACTCTTCTCATCCCCCTTACTCTTACTCAACACTGCTGCACTGCGCACCGGTAATGTACTTTTAATTACACTGCCCTGGGGACGAAAAAAAAAAGTGACCGATTGACGGAAAAAAACCGGACCGTTTTTATTGGCAACTTCTTCCATACACTACCGGTACCGGCACTTTACACCTGCTATCTTCCCTCTCAATTCCCCCTTTCTCCCCACCAAGGTTAGGGCTATTTAGGTCTATACGATATCAAGGGCTACAGGTTCCCAAGATAGTTGAGCCCAGCGTCTGCATCACACCATGCGAAAATCGTCGAAAAAACTCGTGTACACGCTGGCGCCCGAGAGCTTCACCAACGGCCACTCGCTCGGCGTCAATTCGCTGTGTGCTCACGAAGATCTCCTCTATTCAGCCGGCCGAGATGGAGTGGTCAACATGTGGAGCACCTCGAAAACCGCCCCCACGGCGTTTGTGGCGGCCAACCAGATGCACACGCACTGGGTCAACGACATTTGCTCCGTCAACAATGGCAAAAGCATTCTTTCGGCGTCGTCAGACTTGTCGGTCAAGTTGTGGACCCCCAGCAGAAACGAAACCGTGCTGGTAGGCCACCACAGAGACTATGTCAAGTGCATTGCCGAACGAGGAGAGGCCGATCCTACGTGGGCCGCCACGGGAGGATTGGACCAGCAAATCATCATCTGGGACTTGGTGGCGTTGAAACAGCGAGCAGTCATGAAACCCACGTCGTCCAACCAGGCGGCCCGGTCTCAGCAGCATTTGTCGCTGTATTCGCTGGCAGCCTCGTCCAGTGGCTCCCAACTGGTGGTGGGAGGAGGTCCCGACGGAATCATCCGGTGCTGGGACGCCCGAGAACCTGAAAGGGTCCAGGCAATGTTGGTGGGACATACCGACAATGTGCGGTCTTTGGTGCTACCTGAAGACGTGGGAGGAACGCCTGGAGGACTAATTTCGGCCTCCAGTGACGGAACAGTCCGATTGTGGGACGTGGGAATGCGAAAGGTGGTGTCTACTCTCGATTCGCATGTCGACTCGGTCTGGTCTCTCAGTATGACCGACCCCCAGACTCTGTATTCTGCAGATAGATCTGGTCTGGTGATCAAGACGGATCTTGGTCGGGGGCTGGATGTGGACTCGGAGGTGGTTTGTCGAGAACACGGCTCTGTCAACAGAGTGCTGGCTGTCGATGGGTCTGTTTGGACAGCTACAGAGAACTCGCGAATCCATAGATGGGCAGATGTGGCTGTTCGGCCCGGAAAACAGGTGTCCGAAGTGCCTGAAGAGCCCTCGGAACCTGTTCGAACCAAGGGCCACGCTCACTCGGGTTCCCATGACTGGGGAGACTGGACCATCAAGTTCCATGGAGATGGAAAGCCGGAGGAGCACAAGGAGGAAACGGCAGAGGTGCCTGCTACTACTACAGCAGAAACTCCGTCTGATACCCCTTCAGATACACTGCTGGAGACTCTACAGGGCCAGAATGGTCTGATAAAGCACAAGCTGCTTCTTAACCGACGACAGGTGCTGGCCATTGATACGGCTGGAGAAGTGAGTCTATGGGACCTGGTACTGTGTCGAGAGGTGCAAAAGTTTGGCAAACGAGATATGGACGAGGTGTTCAACGAGCTCAAGACCCATGAGATTGGAGTGGCTTGGTGCCAGGTGCAGACAAAGTCGGGAAGACTGTATGTTACCCTGGAAGAAAACTCCTTCAGTGATGGAGAAGTGTACATTGACGAGCTGGGTACAGATTACGTCTTTCCCGAAGATTTTGTCAAGTCGTCTGCTTCAACCACTTCTTCGGGACTAGATAACCCCGATCAGCGTCTTAATCTCGGCCAGTGGATTCTCACCAACCTGTTCACCAATCTCATTGATAAACAGCTGGAAAGTGACGCAGACTACAGACGTCATTTCGACGAGTACCGTGCCAACGAAGAACGGGCTGCCGCTGCTGCTCTAGCTGCCAAGGAAGAGAAACAGCTGCCTCCTGCACCTGCAGAGGACACTACTGCTGCCACCAATGCCGCCAACAATGTCAAGGAGGAGCCTTCCAAGTTCAGACTGTTTGGCAAAAAGAAACGAAACTCCATCATTGCGCCTTCTCCTACAGTCAACACTGCTGCCGCTGCTGCTGCCACTACTAACGGTTCTCATAAACCCACCTCTCCCGTGGCCACTACGCGACCTTCTACTGCTGCCAATGCTGCGGCTGCTGCCTCTTCTGCTGCGGCTGATGTGCCTCCCCCTAACCTGGAAGCCATTGTAGCTACTACTCGGGCCAAGTACGCGTCTGGCAACGACAATTCGTTGCTGAAACCGCCTACTTTCCCTAAACTCGAGATTCCCAACGTTGTGGTGATCATCTCGCAGTACAACTCTGACTTTGGAGAAAACATGGACCTGGTGTGTGAACAGCGAGACAAGTTTGCCAGCCATTACAATGACTTGCCTGACTGGGTGGTCAACTTGCTTCTGTTCAACCAGATTCCTCATAAGGATCCTGTCAAGGTGAATTTCACGCTGACTCCAGAACACGAGAAGGACGCCATTAATCCTCCTCGACTCAGTGCGTACCGAATGCTCCGAATCAAGAGAATTACTAACTACATTAGTGACCATCTGGCATCGAGACCTAACCCGGATACTATCGAGTTGTCTTGTCAGGGACGAGTGCTTGGTCCTAAGGAGACGTTGGCTAGTGTGAGAAGTCAGTGGAAGACGGGAGGAGATGTGGTGATCAATTATCGGTTCGTTTGAACAGCGCGAACGAGTGAGCGCTGTGAAACGAACGATAGTTGAGTATTATAGTGACAACCAGGTCACTCAGAGAACGGATAGCGGTCACTCAGAGGACGGATAGTGAATGAGCGCACGTCGTTGCTTGCACTCGGTGCGGCTACATGATAGCCCTGATATGGCTGACTAACGAGTGAAGGATGCGCTGCCGGTACCTTGTACTTGTAGTGCGACAGGGACAGTATTAGCCCGCTTTTATTTAATGCATTTTGCAGTTACTGGGGGAGGAGGGGTGCTATGCGTGAACAACGAGCGTGTATCTAAAGTCGTTGTAGTAGGGAGATATTTGGTTGTAGGATGTCTTGTAAGGCTGAGTAAAGGAAGACGTGAGAGTCACCTTCAAAACTGTGTGGATTAGAAAAGTGGATATATTATGTCATGTCCTTACTATTTGAAGACGTCTCTATCGAATGGTACACTTTTCATTTCTGTATCTTCTCTGGAACACCGATAATGGACTTTCATCAGACTTCTTCAGCTAAGTATCCCTGAGTAGTTTAGATGAGGTGGTAGAGGTGTGGGTCTGGAGGGGGGAGATAGTATAGATAGAAGGGCGATTATGGTACCATTTTAATCCCCTTGACTTGCTGATTCTTAATATGTAGTTATTTTCCCCGTATCTCTTCCCATTCGTCTTCTTCCACCTCTGAGCACTTTAGAATAAAGTAAAGGGAGAAAACTAAGGGGGACATCACCAAAGTTATATCTCCATAGCCATGGACACTTCTACCATTCGAGTACAAGTAAATGGTTTGTTTGTTTGTGTTTTGTTTTGTTTTGTTTTTTGTTGTTTTTTGTTTTTTGTTTTTTTCAATAATTTTGCCAACTTCGCTAGTCCGCCTCGAACACACAACCTCTCCACCCCCTCTTCCCCCCCCCAATTAACTCTGATCCCTAACCCTAGAGGTGACGAAAATATGCAGAGTGTAAAAAAATGTAGGCCATCAAGACAACACCCTATCTATCCACCATCATGTCATCGGACGACGCTCAAAAGCTCTGGAAGGTGTACCGAACGGCCAAGGAGCTGGTCAAGGACCGAGGGTACACCATCACCGACAAGGAGGTGAATCTTTCGTTCGACCAGTTTGTGTCCGAAATGTGTGATCCCATGGGCAAGCCCATCAAGAAGAAAATGTGTTTTATGGCGTCTCCTTCGCCTGAAGCTATTGAAAAGTTCCCCGACATGGGCAACATTTGGGTCGAGTTTTGCGAGGAGGCCAGTGTGACGGTCAAGACCATGCGAAACTTTTGTATCCATATTTCCGAAAACAAGTTTGCCACGGGTATTCTTGTGTATGAGAACAATATGACTCCATCTGCCAACCGTCTGATCCCCTCGGTTGCTCCCGCCACCATTGATACTTTCCAGGAGACGGATTTGCTCGTCAACATTACTAAGCACGTGTTGGTGCCTACTCATATCAAGCTGTCTGGAGCCGAAAAGAAGTTTCTGCTGGAACGGTACCGGCTCAAGGAGTCTCAGCTGCCGCGAATCCAGCGAGAGGATCCTGTCGCAAGATATTTGGGACTGCGACGGGGCCAGATTGTCAAGATTATTCGACGATCGGAGACGTCTGGACGGTATGCTAGTTATCGGATTTGTCTGTAGACGGTGAGCATCGCGAACCGTCTACAAGTGAGATAGTGAGCTTACTAACAGGAGCGGAGCGACTGTTTGGATTGCTATCAGGATATTTGGATGTCTGGATCGTCTTGGATAGCTGGATAGCGGAATGAGTGGTTGGTGGTGCTATACAGCAGCCTCAGTACCACAGGAGCATGGGGATCATGGAGGAAGAACCTCAAATAGATTAATTATTGTACTTTAGAGGGGGGAACTAGGTGTAGGATGGTGGTAGGATGGTAGAAGAGATACTAGAAACAAGATATGAAGAGGATGGATGGTAGAGAGATGACTCGTAATCAGTCACTGTTCAGAGTGAGAGCTCACGTGCTCAAACTATGGTTGTATTGA
The DNA here is from genome assembly GCA_900519025.1 of Yarrowia porcina. Classification (NCBI taxonomy): domain Eukaryota; kingdom Fungi; phylum Ascomycota; class Dipodascomycetes; order Dipodascales; genus Yarrowia; species Yarrowia porcina. The sequence goes on along the minus strand of ULGT01000009.1, from coordinate 689,044 downwards.
TACGATATTGTTGATGGTGTGATATGACCACTGGTACTGGTGCCATGTCTCTCTCGGTCCCTTGAGTACCCGGTAGGCTGACTACATTAGAGGACCATTGACGGAAGTGAGTCTCTAGAAAAGTGGCCATAACCTTAGAAGAGAGAACAGTAGCTATACCAGTACTGTAAGACATACATGTGAAGACTACCCCATTGTAGATATCACATCTATTGTATGGTAGTATGATAGTTCAATCTTTCACATTTTCCCTTCTCAAAGACTCGAGTGACAATCAGTCTCAACTCACCTAACACATCACCAGCTCATTAGTCTCAGGTACGTGTTGAAAAAGTGATGGGCTGTCTTTTTTGGGAATGACTTATTGAACTGGCCTAGATCATCCAAAAAAAGTGAGTGTAGATGAACAATAACATGGTATATATTAGTACCATTCGAATGCTCACATCTCCCTGATCACGAGTATATACTCATTTTTCCAATTGAACCACTGTCTGGTATCACTGAGCAGAAGGAGGTCATTGAGACCTCTGATTGAGCGAGGCGAATTTGGCACTCGACATTTCTGCTTTGTCACCTACGTGCGTTCCGGAATTGTCTCCATTCCAAATCAAAACATTCTGAAGATGACCTTGAATCTCTTCATACAAATCTTTTCCCCCGACCTTCTTTCTCTTGAGCGAGTTTCTGAACTCGGCAACAAGTCTCTTGAAATCCAACTCATTCTTCTTGAGCCATGAGACATGGAGATCTTTTCGATTGGCACCTCTTACCTGCTGGTTCTTACGGTGATGACCGACAGAGGTGTGTCTAGAGGATTGTGTGGGGCTCTCCAGTGCTAATTATAAGTAGGGCTATAAGTAGGCGGTTCCTATGTAGAGTTGGGAAATTGTTAGAAAAGACTCCAGAGGGTCGTGTGGAAGATTTGTTCCCAGAAAGATATCGGTCTGAACTGGCACTGATTGTAGTCACTACTATCAGTATTCTCGTTCTTATTCTCGGAATAAGGCTGCCCTGGTATCTTTGGTATGGGTATTGTCTCTCCTAGCAGTATCTGATTCAAGTACCTGGAGAGTCACGAACTACCGTATCGATAATCGTATTTGTACGGTTCAATACTACAAGTAGTTCATGGCTGTGATGGTGGTGTGTACTTGTGGAGGTGATGTGGTTGGTTGACATAGACGATCAGTTGAAGAGCCAAGAATCATCCGTCTGATGTCAGTCTTTGAGTCTTTGTCAATGGAACGAAGAAGTGGTACTGGCCAGCTACGGAGTGTACTTGTGCCTGTACCAGTACGGCATTCGTTTCTTATTATCCCTATAGTGAGTGAACTGGTCTTGTACCGGTGCTGTGAGGCTTGTAACTCATCCAGTATACGGATTTAATTCATGAATAGTTAAGATACAAGCTCATGAAGGGTACTTTAGTATAATAGCTATCTCGAGAGGCTTTTTGTAGAGTTATAGAGGTTCGCATGGTCTCTACCATGTATATACTGGTACGGTCTGTAGATAGAGGTAGTCCACCCCAAAACATCTTTATAAGACAATCAAGAATCTGCACTTCGGTACGATCCTTTATATCAACTCTTTGCACTCGTCAGACCTGAATTGATCGATTTATCTCATGTCTTAGCAATAGCAAGGCTTGACAAGGACAGTCGACTAGAGAGATGAGAGAGAGCTGAGACAGAACATAGACTGAGAAGTCTGATACAGAAAAGAAAAACGGAAATACGATGCGATTGCTTGAAACAGTATTGCTTTTGAAATAGACGAATACGGCTGATCATGTCTTACAGCTATGTTCTTAAGACTACAACCATTGAATACGAGCTGAGGTGTCATAGCTGTGGCGAAGAGATGAGCTCATATTCAGCCATTCAGCCACTATCGATTCTTTATTGTTGCTCTTCTGATGGACCACCCTTTGTCCATGTTCATAGAGCAAAATAATGGCTCCTAGTGGCTCCTAGGTATCCATTCCATGTCGATCTGGACAAGTCTCAAACCCAACAAAGAGTCGTTAATCAAACTAACTGGATGTGAACTGGAAGTGTCTCTGCTGAGGTCTTTGTTCAACAGACAAGCGAGCCATCATCATTGTCTGTAGACAGTCTCCTCCATTGTCTACAATTACCACTTTGAGAAGGGTTAGGTCCCCTTTGGCACCTCTCCATACATTGATAAAGCACCTACGTCATGACCACCAGCCCACTACCTACCTACTTCTACCAACTACAAGTAACCGTCTTCCGCTTAGTTTTTTGATCTCTTCCTCTTCCTTCTCTCGTCATGTAGCAACCGCATGGTGCAGGGCGTAATTATGTCGGGTGAAACGTGTTTGATTGCATAATAATGAACAGCGAAACCGAAGGTTGAGCTGTGAGTGATTCGATGAGGTTATATGACGATAACTGGTAATTTACTACACTAACAACTTCACTATAATGTCATGTTCAGAGGTCAAGACTCAATTACCTTACTTCATAGTCTAAGCTGTACTACCATGTTTTCTGTCATGATCAAAATAGCACAAGTTGCCACCTCCAAATATTACCCGCCACCTTACCCGCCACCTGCGAATATTATTGTAAGGGTACGAAACTAGGTTAGCCAATATCCAGTTGGAAGCGCAGTATC
>ULGT01000009.1:589732-682296 GCA_900519025.1 Yarrowia porcina | reverse complement strand
ATCATCTCCTTCTCGTCTCGTCAGAACTCACCTAGGTTAGCCAATATCCAGTTGGAAGCGCAGTATGAGGAAGAGAACACCTGTCCTCATTCTGCTCACAAACTCCCAACCTCAAGCCCTAACCCCGGATGAAACTCTAACTCTAAAGTGTATCCTTACAATTATATCCATCCGAAACAAAAAAAACTTGCTCAAAAAGTTGAAGTCGATTGATTGGTGATAGCAGTAGAATAGCAGTAGAATAACAGTAGGAGCCTGCTTTATGGTATTCTGAAACAGACTATAGTAAGAAGAGTACGTACATACGAGTACTGGTAAGACTAAAGTAAAGACACGGCTTACAAGACTTTCTACACCTAACAAAGCCATCAAAAGTCATCAAACAAGACCATCTAGACCCAATAACCCTTCTAGACCTCCATAAGATGTCTCAGCAGACTCCACCACCTCCTACGTCATGTAACTATGTACGACCAAAACTGCTGTTTCTCTTCCGACAACTCCCCGCTCTACAATACTAAGCATATCCAGCGCAGGCACCCGTTCATCCGGGTTTGGTACTCGTAGTGTAGTTGTCTCTCCCCACTTTTTGCACAGGGCTGGCTAAGTTTCTTTTTCGGCCTGCATTATCAACGTATCGGGGGGTGGAAGACTACCCGGCAGTACTACAATACCAGGTATGTACTAGGCACGCCGTATCGTTCTTGGGAGAAGGCTGGCTCTTTTTTTTTCGGCAGTCTTTTCGGCTGACTTTCTGCAGTCGTGGATATTTTCGGCAGTCTTGAATCAATTAGACAAATATTATCGCCGGATATTATCTCACATGTGTGTCCTGATATTATCAACAGATATTATGGGGCAGGTGGGAGACGGAAGGTGGGAGACACGACTATACGTTGACAGCTTACAGTATACGGAATACTACAGTGCAACACCTGCCAAAGTACCACCACCACCACCATTACCACTACCACCACCACCACACAGCCGTATAGCTTGTGCCTGCGTCTGTTGGCGCTCTTTTCGTGATTTTTTTCGTGGTTTTTTTGTGGTTTTTTTCGTGGTTCTTTTCTTCCCTCTTTCTCTTCCTCTTCCCATTTCCGCTCACGGTTGGGTCTAACCATCCTTGGATAATGCACCATGTGCCTCTCTAAGGTTGGGGCTGGTGAACCTTGACCAGCCCGGTTGGGGGGGTAAGAAGAGCGTACTTTAGTAGTAAAAGAAAGGCGAATTTGGGTACATTTTTTAGTACTAAAATGTACCCCTAGATCAGGGGAACAATTTGCCCTTTTCAGAATTGCTCTAGCCCCTCTATCACCGTCAATATAGTGTTCCCCATTTACATCCCAATTGCTGGTCAAGGTTTAATTTTGGGCCCCACAGTTTTTGCAGCTCTCACGCACTCTTCTCTCACGTCATACAACCTGTGAGACACGAACAAAGACGGTCCTACACCACAGACAAAGACTTTTGAGCCACGATAATGTGCTCTAGCGGCCCCTCCAAATAATATCCAGGCGCTTTGCAAGGTCCTACCAGCCCAGTTGGGGTTATATAAGGGGAGATGGGGCGACCACAAGAAGACATTACAACACACTACAACCAACACTACAACCAACACTACAAACAACACACACTACAACACAACATCGACAACTTCTACAGCAAGTCTTACACAAGTCTACAAGTCTACAAGTCTACCGACAAATCTTCGACACAAAAACCACATTACTTCATCCAAGACTTATCGTCTCATTGACTACTTTTGTCTTCCCCATCACACTTCATCTGTAAGACTATCATCTCATTGACTTATTAAGACTTTTTATCGTCTCATTGACTACCATCGTCTTATCTTCATTGACTACTTATAAGACTTCCATCGTCTTCCTCATCGTCACCTACTCTCTCTCTCTCTCCCTCTTCCTTGACTCCACCTTAGTCAAGTCTTCACCCTAACACTCCACCACACCTGACTCTCAAGTCTTCCCTTGACCAGTCTAAAACCGCTACGGCTCCCTTAGCAACCGCGAAAACCCCCCACAACGTCGTCTGCTTACGCGCCCAACGTCGAGTTTCCTTCGTTCAAACTCAGACCCATCATGGTTTCCCTCAACATTGTCAAAATCAAGTCTCTGGCCACCACCAACCTGCTGATTCTCATCTTCAGACTGGTCCAGTTCTTTTTTGCCGGCGTTGTCTGCGGAATCGTCGCCTGGTACATTCACCAGCAAACCACCCCGACAGGCACAGCCTCGTCTCCATATGTGTTTGCCATCATTGTCGCCATCGCCACCATCTTGACCCAGTTCATCTACTGCATTGACTTTTCCCACCGACTTGTGTTCCTGTGGGATCTCGTGCTCGGATACACCTGGATCTTGGCCTTTGTGTGGCTTCTGGACTCCTCCAGACCTCTTCCTTGTGGCTGGAGCGCTTTCGATCCTTTTGGAAACGCTGGCTGTGGAAAGATTCGAGGAGTGTTGATTTTCCAGATTGTTTTGGCTTGTATGTGGATTATCACGGCCATTGTTGGTTTTGTGGCGTTGATTCAGCATAAACGAAGATCCAAGATCATTGGTTAAGTAGTTGACCGTAGGTCAATTACTTCAATGATCTGGATTGAGCAGACCTAGATGACAGCTAGATGACCTAGTCTGAATCAACAGTTTGACTCAACAGTATGAATCAACAGTCTCCACTTCCACAACCACACCTGAGTACAAGTATCTGCCCATACTTCAACCCCCCCCCCCCCTCTATCACTTCACCGATAGCCTCGCATCTCTTCTTCTTCTTCTTCTTGTCCAAATCCAGACACCTTTCGCATTCATTCTGGATTGATGGATCTTTTTCATTTCACATCTTGGCCCCTTAGAAATCATGGCCACAAACAAAATCTTTTCTTGCATATACTTAATGATTATTTATGACTTTCCTTCGACAGCAGTATTGTAGAATGTAGAAACCCATTTGTAGGCCACGACAAGAGGTGGACACTGTATTCATTCTAGCCTGAAGGGTCTTATATAACTAGAGATGCTTTGTGCTGCCACTACTAATTTGGAATATATTGGCACCGTCTATGAAGATGTACTAACAGGGAAAAGCTCCTATGAACCAGAGTGTTGTGAGCGAGCAGCTAGAACAAAATCCAGCGGTCTTCAAAACTACAGAACATTTCGAGATAATGGGGTTCTACTTTCACTCAGTGTAAGTCGTGGCCACGGGTATGTACAGTAAGTTTTGACAAAGAAAAAAAAAAATGAGAGAAACTCGCAGTGTGTAAGTCATTCAGATGGTTGAGCTTCCAGAGTCTCACCTTCCAGAGTTTTTGACAGTTACCATACTGGTTCTGCTTGTGTTGTGTAACTGTGGGTCTCTCTACATGTACTGTAGGTCTCTTCTTACGAGAGTACAAGGCAGAAGGAAGTAACTAAGATAACCGTGACTGATACAGCTGTAAGGTATAGCCGACAAGTACAAGTACAACTTCTGGATTCTACAGAACAGTTATTCCTACTTGATTAACACTTAAAATGCGTTTTGTTGAACTACGAATCTAGATGGACTAAAACAGTCGCCTAGACCCAATGATAGAGAACAATAAACGGAAAAGTCTGGTGGCGGTATCCATAGTGTGAGATACAAGTGTTTCTCTGTGTGGTATAATGAAGGTGTGTCTTGAGCGCTCCCAAAGCTCTCGTAGGCAGCTTTATTTCCATGCTCTTGCCCAGGGACTCCGATCTTAACGATGGAAAAAGTGTGGGAGATCTTTGCAAGGAATTCCTTTACGGTGCTGAATTCTCCCTTTCTGGGCTTCGCAGTCCCTCGCAAGATGGCCTTGCATCTTGGTCTGGTTGTGATTCGTTCATTTTACAAGTAGTTGATTTTCAGATATTTACAGGAAAGTGGAAAAAACCGATAATAAGTAGCAGAACAATAGCTCTTTCATCTTCAACCACACTTCCTTCTGTTGCAATTCATACAGTTCAGTTGAATGTATTGTATCTTCCGATAATGCTCTTACTCGAAGATATAAGGGAGACGATCATACTGCAGAGTGCCATTGAGAGTATCCATAGAGAAGAAGCACAGGAAACTGAACACAAAAAAGGGTCAGTTAAGGCATTATAGTTTTGTACTTCATTTCATTGTTCTTTCACTGTTTTCTTGTCAACTTCTTCACTTCCAATACTTAGAGATTCACCCATACAAGTACCGGTAGGTGGTACCATAGATGCACTGTTAGTGTCAGAGATATGGGGATACAAGTGGTACCAATCGATTCCAGAAGATGAGGGGGGCAGTTTTGTATTATTAGTTTAGTTAAGTGACTGCTAGATCCGTTTCCAGGAGGGTCCTTGAAGTATCCCACTTGGGTAAAGTCAATGATTGTGAGCCAATTAGTGACTTTTAGAAGGTATAGACGGTATCATTTAAATCTACATGTTCTGGGGAGTATTCTGATAGAATTTATATTCATTTTTGATGTCCAGAACATGTCATAGAGGGTCTTCTATTGCATCTAACATGAGAGAACAAGAAAAGAGGTCTTTGCTGAGTGTTCCAGTGCTATAAAAGAATCAACTGTACCATCGGAATCAGAGAAATACGGGGAGTAGAATGGTACTATTAATTTGCAAATTTAATGGCAATCCCTCTTAGAAGTGGCCATATATCTGTCTAAAGTTCATGTGGGGCTTGAAGTATAGCTCCAGCAAGCAAGGAAAAGACTGATTTGGTTCACAAGAGTTGATGGATATGATAGTTGGCTTCAGAAATGTCGGAAATCATTTTTTGGTCCTTGCAACAACGTATATTAAATCGTTGTTTCAACTAAAGATGCAGGCGGAATTACCACTACATCCATGATACTGATCTCCATTTGAATGAAATTTCTTTGTAAGAAGCTACAATTGTGATCTCCAGAGCTACAGTACAAGTACTTCTACAGCTATCTTTTGCTATCATGTGCATTTATGTATATATCTTTGTCCAATTCACATAGCATGTGGTGTGTACCATTCAAGCACTGTTGAAAGTGTCATAAGTAGAGCAGCCAGTGTAAGAAGCTGACAAAGAGAGTCACGTGTGTTTTTAACGCTCGTTTCGAGAATCTGCCTCTCAAATCCAACTCATAACCTCTTCCCCCCTCCTCTATCACCTTTTCAACAACCTCAATTGCATGGGTTAAACGTCACTCATATATCAACAGATTTCACAGTAGACACAAAACAAGAAAAGGGCTCAGAGCTGTCCCAAAGCCGATCAAAAACGTGCCATCAAACTCCCGTTCTCCTCCTCTGACTTTTTCTACACATCTACCACTTCCATCTTTCTGCTTACTAAGCACTGAATTACAAGTTCCCCCAAATTCCCCAATATTTACACAATTTTAAATCAGAAAGAACTATTGAGTTGTCTGGAGCTCACACACTCCTCCCGTATTTTCAGATTTCTTCTACCTCAACAATATCACTTTTTTATCAAAACGCTTGTTCTGTCAAAAACGGTCTGGCGACTGCCTTCCATTACCCTAACCCTGGGGTGAAGTTTTTGAAAACGGTCTGGCGACGGCTTACAATTTCGCCTGCACAACCCTAACCCTTGGAGTGAAGTAGAAACGGTCTGGCGACGGCCTACAATTTTGCTGCCAGAACCCTAACCCTTGAGTTTCAGAGCCCTAACCCTCAAAAGGTGAGAAACGGTCTGTCGAGGGTCTACAATTTCGCTCCCACTACCCTAACCTTACAGCCCTAACCCTGGCCTTGAACCACAATCGGTCTGTCGCTGTTCTACAAAAACCCTAGCCCTAATACCCTAACCCCCAAAAGGTGAGAAACGGTCTGGCGACGGTCTATAATTTCGCGATCAGAACCCTAACCCTGAGCACCGATACCCTAACCCTAATAGAAATTGAAAAACGGTCTGGCGACGGTCTATAATTTCACCTCCACAACCCTAACCCCAAAGTACAAAACCCTTACCCGGGCAGTGAAGCAGAAACGGTCTGTCGCTGGTCTGTACCCAATACCCTAACCCTATGACTACAGAAGCCCTAACCCTAGCAGAAGTTGAAAAACGGTCTGGCGACGGTCTATAATTTCGAATGCACAACCCTAGCCCTGATGGTGAAGCAGAAACGGTCTGTCAATGGTCTATAATTTCGTCTTCAATACCCTAACCCTACAGTGGTAGAGAAGATAAGTGTTAAAGAAGTCATTGAACTGTTGTACAAGTACAATATATAAAGCTGGAAAAATAAATAAAAAATAAGAAAAAAAACAAAAAAGCTGAAAAAAGCACAGTTCAATTCCTTGAACGTTTCTGAGTATTATGGTATCTTCAAAGTGGCATTTCTAGTGTCTCAACACTCGATAATTAACTTGTGTAATATCCATCTTCCCAACTAGAGAGCCAACTACAGTTCAACTAAGTCAAGTAGGATTCCACTCTACACATCCCATCAAACTCCCTTAATATTCACTCAATTGGTATATAAAGTAGTTCATTCGAAGCGCAAAAGCTGGATCAGTGGATTGTCAAACTTGTGGCCTGATAAAGGACATATTTTGTGTAATTCGTGGCTTTCTTTGTGAACCCATTCTATAGATCTGTAGAAAGAGTTACAGTAGATTGTGTGACTTGTTCAAAGACAGCTACAACTATGGTGACTTATATAGCTGTATTTGTACTTTTATTCGTATCCATAGACGCATTGGCTTCAAACGCCTTGCCTTCAATGGTCGTTTTCACGTTCTTATTTACAATAAATCGCACGTATGAAAAGAAGACAATAAGATGATCAACTACAAGTACCGGTAGAGGTAATACATGCAAGAGTACACGCAGGTGTGTAGCACAAGTACCTACTATTGCTACCTCATGTAGGCTCCTGATCTCGTTTCATGTTAAAAGAAGGACCCCTTTTACGCCTCAAGCTCAGTCATGAATAATAGCACCGAGCGAGAGAAGGACACTACCTGTACATACGGTACTTGTTGAGCTAGAATGTCTTTATATAAAAAGCTGGTTCGTTTTAAAAGTCCTTAACCAACCGGAATCTTGTATACTGCACTTGTTACAGTGGTAACTCCCTCAGTACAACACCTCTACACCGGATACTACCTCATTACACCAATATACTAATATAATTGCAAGACACAACTCATCCATTCCAGAAGCGGTTCTTGCACAACAACAAGATGCAGTACAATTGTACAAGTATTTTCTCCTAGAATGTATGAGAAATCACAAGAAAAGTACAAGTACTGTATGTGTATCTCTAATTCAAAGGGTGTTCTACAATGTGAGGGTATGGTATACTCAACTGAATACATGAAGGAAGATGGAGGTGTACCATCACACAAGCATCAACGCCCACCGCTACAGTGATAACTTACTCGTCTATTGTCTATATCTATGTTTTCGACCATGTAAATGATCTATGCGTATGTTAGTGAGAGTGAGAACGCGCAGCGTTTCACTATCCGGTACTGTGTACGGTCATGGTCTATACCTCTCATTGGTAATCTCAGAAACAGATGATTCCTCGATTACATAATCAGAGAATCAAAAATCCAGAATCAGAACTCAGATGGATTCCTGGAAGAAACAATCCCATCCTTCGGATGTGATTATTTCTTCTGCACCGCACACATGACACTATCTCTCTCTGCCGCGGCCCACTTGACCTTATCAAGCAAAACGCTCTCCTTTGGCGAAACCTCCAGACCCGCCTTTCCTAGGAAAACAGGACCCACAGTCACCACCAGGGAATCGAAAGCGCCGACTTCCAGCATACTTTCAATCACGTGGGCTCCTCCTTCCACCATGATACTCTTTAGGCCACATTCGTTGTGGAGAGCGTCGAAAATGGATTTCCACGAAAAGTCGTCCAGCATGAGCACCTTGCCTCCAAAGTCCTCAATGCCCTTTTTCTTAAACTTTTTGATATTGTCAATTTCGTAGCCGGACTTTGTGACCACAATGGGCGCCTTGTAGCCGTTATGGGCCGCGTTACAGGCTAGTTTTGTGGCCTTGAACTCCCATCGAAATTGGGGATCCAAAATAATGGGCTGAGGCGACTCCTTTTGCAGTTTGTGTTCTTCATCAGTGAAGCTCTTGCAATGAAGGCCCGGATTATCGATAATGGCGGTCTGAACGCCGACCAAAATGCCGTCATGGTGAGCTCGCAGCCAATGAGTCATTCGTTTGGTTTCCTCGGACGAAATGGTGGTTCGTTCATCTCGTTTGGCGGCAATTCGCGAATCCAGCGACTGGGCGTAGGTCAGAGTCACGTGGTTTTCGCCCTTGGGGGGGAGGTACGGGGTTAGGGTCTGTTTCAGGTTGTCAGACACGGGAATGTGGGCGTCGATGGACATGTTTGGGGGAGAATTGAAGAAGTTGAGCTGTTTTAGAGTAGGAAGGCCTGGTTATATATCTCTGGATTACAAGAGTAATGTTGGGCCAAAAATAAACGCCACTTTTTACACGTTAACCTTGCATGACAGAGGTGGTAGGGGAGACATTGCTGTAGAAACTAAGAGGCGGAAAAGTTGGTCAAGGAGGGAGAATAAAAGGGTAAGAAGTGGATAATTCGGTTAGTAACGGTTTGATTAGTCATATACCCCCTTTTGAGCTCTTTAAACCGCCCAGAAACCCATTTTATAGCCACCCCTTTGTTCTCCCTTTCTACTCTCTCCTTCGAAACTCTACATCTACACTCTCTCACCAAAATGACGTCACGGAACGGAAAAGCGAATATCCGGCAATCTACATATGCTACGGATACAAACATACGAACCTGAAGCTACAGTCAGAGTTTATAAGGGGGTACCCTTAGTTTTGGATGTGCAACTAGAGTAAGATACTCCACCGCCCACCAGAGAGTAAAGTAGTGGGTCGTGGGGGTGGAGGGAGAGGATCTGACCTGGTTAATACGGCGGTAGTTCGTTTTGTGGCTCTTTTTGTACATCTTAAGACCCGTTTCATCATTTTTTTATTCTTAAGATGCATTGTAGATTCAAATCTCACTACAATGTCTCATTTGAATTCCCTCAGATTCATAGTAAGGTATAGCAATGTGCGCTTCAACGGTGAAGTTATACAAGACCCAAGATATGACGTATAAGGTGACTAAGAAGTTATAATAGGCGCTGGTATTAGTAATAAACCATTAGAATTGATATTATTCGTTTTCCCATATAAACTGAGCCTTTTCTATGGCCTTCATTCGTAAGGATAAGTTGTAACTAAGAAGTGTCTTCCTCCTCCATCCCTGCACCAAGACGTAATTCTGCATGTTGACGGACTCCGTAATACGAGTTATGTCCGAGTGAAAGAAAGAAACAAAAAGGAACATTTCGGGAGTTTCGGAAGGGGGAGGTGGAACAACGAACGGAGTCTGAGTAAGCCGTATACAACAGAAATATTTTTTCACTACTTTTCCGGTATGTTGTGTTGTCATAGTTAAGGATTGACATTATGAATGTTACTGTAGAGTAAAGAGCAACATACAACACCATATAACAACACTTTCAAATAACGTCTCAACCGCTCTTCTTCGTCCATTCCACCACACTCACCTGTCGAATTGACCACATTTCCCGAAATACTGTCTCACCTGTCTCACATTTTTTCACTTCGTTTTCACCTTTTTCTCTTCTCTCATTCTTCACCTCCTACATCTCGGAACAATAACCGAATTCCCTACAATAACCGAATTCCAACCTTCTGAAACAGCATCTTAAGAATAACAAAATGAATAAAAAAAAGACTAACCACCAGATGTAAGAGTATGATCCATTGACTTGGCACTATATCAACCATTGAGCGATAGTACAAGTACGGTAGGACCAGTATTACAAGTACTTATGAATGGGTACATCCGTTCAAGTCGCTTGAGAATGTACCTTGAGATGTTATGTAATATTGTTAAGTGTCCATACAAAATGTATGTAAAAAGTATGGTCAGTATCCGCACCCTCCCTCATCCGTCTTTTTCCGGTGGCTCTGCCGAAAATATCCTGTCTCAGTTATCCGCTCTTTGCCTCCAACAAGGCTGTTTTTGTTTCTAGGCTCGCTTTGCAACATCAACGGTAAACCAAACTTTCAAACTAGCCCTGCAGCAGGCGTGTAGATGCAGCTCACAGGTATGTGTTGGCCATTAGCAGCCAAGCGTTAGTAAGCCAGATGGTTGAGTAACTAAAAAGTATCTTGTCGAGAGTTCGAATCGTGGAACGGGGGCGTGAAAAACGAGTACTGTATGTAGAGCGATTATGCAAGCCAAAGGCGACGTTTTGAAATCTAACCGAACATCAACTTATTTGTTCAATTGTTCATGTATTAATAGCACACCCGAAGTGGTATTATTCGCAGAAGTCGCTGACTCTGCAACAAGACAGAACTCTTTCGTTCACTGTGTGTGTTTTTTTTTTTTTTTTTTTTTTTTTTTTTTTTTTTTTTTTTTTTTTTTTTTTTTTTTTTTTTTTTTTTTTTTTTTTTTTTTTTTTTTTTTTTTTTTTTTTTTTTTTTTTTTTTTTTTTTTTTTTTTTTTTTTTTTTTTTTTTTTTTTTTTTTTTTTTTTTTTTTTTTTTTTTTTTTTTTTTTTTTTTTTTTTTTTTTTTTTTTTTTTTTTTTTTTTTTTTTTTTTTTTTTTTTTTTTTTTTTTTTTTTTTTTTTTTTTTTTTTTTTTTTTTTTTTTTTTTTTTTTTTTTTTTTTTTTTTTTTTTTTTTTTTTTTTTTTTTTTTTTTTTTTTTTTTTTTTTTTTTTTTTTTTTTTTTTTTTTTTTTTTTTTTTTTTTTTTTTTTTTTTTTTTTTTTTTTTTTTTTTTTTTTTTTTTTTTTTTTTTTTTTTTTTTTTTTTTTTTTTTTTTTTTTTTTTTTTTTTTTTTTTTTTTTTTTTTTTTTTTTTTTTTTTTTTTTTTTTTTTTTTTTTTTTTTTTTTTTTTTTTTTTTTTTTTTTTTTTTTTTTTTTTTTTTTTTTTTTTTTTTTTTTTTTTTTTTTTTTTTTTTTTTTTTTTTTTTTTTTTTTTTTTTTTTTTTTTTTTTTTTTTTTTTTTTTTTTTTTTTTTTTTTTTTTTTTTTTTTTTTTTTTTTTTTTTTTTTTTTTTTTTTTTTTTTTTTTTTTTTTTTTTTTTTTTTTTTTTTTGTTCAGCCTCACATTGCACCGTTCAACACACTCCTAACCAGTGGTCGCCACCTTTGATCGCCACTTTGCTTACATAAGCAAACACCACAACTCTCAGTTCGAACCACAGTGTCGCACATTTATCAAAATATATAGTCTCATCAAAACGCCCCAAAACTCGTCAATCCCTTTAGAATCATTCTCTCATTCTACTCTCCAAGTCCCACACTTGTCCTTTTCATATTCACCGTTCCACCTATCTCGCCACCGTTCCTGCGAATAAGCTCTTGGCCAACATGGTTGTCACCACCTTCCCTTAGCACCACCACACTCTTCAATCGACATATACAACAACAATGACGGTGCAGGAAAACGTCCACCAGGAGCCTATTGAGCACCGATTCAACCCCTACGGCGGTGAGTATCAGAAACAGAGGGATTGGCGGGTTTGTGTTGAGAACAAAACGTTGAATGACATGAGGGATGTAATGAAGTCAGTGGGATAGTGAACGAAAGGTAACGTGTTCTTCGTTGTGTCGTTCTGTGACGTTATCTGTTGCTTTTTGTGTTCACCAGGTGATTATCTCTGATTCATTGGCTGTGGCTGTGGCAATGTGGATGTGGCAATATGTGTTTCGTTCACTCAGTGAATGTGGTTGCCACCCAATCAGAGTGATATCAGAAGTTCAATCGAGGTTGGGTTGGTGGTTGAACGAGGTGGTGGATTCAAAGGTCTTGTTTCGTTTGTTTGAAGGGTTTGGTCTGTTCTATTATGTCGTGATTGAAGTCCTGAGAGTGACATACTTAAGGTCATGTCCTAAAGTAATGGGTATCACTATCTCCATCAGACTAGCTATGACTTTAACCATCAAAGAACATGAACCTATACCCTGTCTCTGACCTACTGATGCTTCTACATGCCTTCTTGAGATGATTTGGAACCGTTCTTTTTATGGAACGCTTCCATGCCTCCATGCCTCAAGACACCCTTGGTTGTGACTGAATGACTGTTCTCCTTACATGGTCATAACCATCACTATCTCTTGAACAAGATCATGAATCTACCTCAGAATGACCGATACCATGACTGTCCATCCTACCCTTGCACCATGATCATAGTATCACTCTCTATTCGCACAGTCATGGGCCTATTCTCAGTTCAAGGCTATGGCTGTCATTTCTATTTTCGCTACACAGTCATGACTTTGTTTGCAGCCTGTATGACCTAAGATCATGGCTTTGATTTCATGCTATTGCTACAAGGTCATAAGTCTCAACATGATCTCCAGTCATACTTCTATGGCTCTTCTCAATGTCAGAACGAGCTTCTGTCATTCTTCGACTTATGGCTCGTCTCAGTCTCGCATGACCTTCGGTCATACGTCCTATGGCTCTTCTCAGCATGACCTTCGGTCACGCCTCGCATGGCTCGCTCAGTCTCGCATGACCTTCGGTCACGCTCGACCTCGCTTCACCTACTAACCCAGATAACGGAGGAACCGTCCTCGGAATTGCAGGAGACGATTTCGCCCTGCTCGCTGGAGATACCCGAAACACAACCGGCTACTCCATCAACTCGCGGTACCAGCCCAAGGTGTTTGATGTCGGAGACAACATTCTGGTGACCGCCAATGGCTTCTCTGCCGACGGAGACGCTCTCATTGAGAACATCAAGCAGCACGTGGAGCTGTACCACTACCAGAACAACAAGCCTCTCAAGGTGCAGTCGTGTGCCCGGGCCATCCAGCACATGCTCTACAACAAGCGGTTCTTCCCCTACTACGTTCACACCATTATTGCCGGTCTGGACGAGGAAGGCAAGGGTGCCGTGTACTCGTACGACCCCGTTGGATCCTACGAGCGAGAATTCTGCCGAGCTGGAGGCTCTGCTGCCTCGCTGGTCATGCCCTTCCTGGACAGTCAGGTCAACAAGAAGAACCAGCAGGTGGAAAACCCACCACCGCTGACGCTGGAGGAGGCGCTCAAGATTGTCAAGGACGCGTTTTCGTCGGCCACCGAGCGACACATTCACGTGGGAGACGGGCTGGAGATTCTCATTGTCACCAAGGAGGGCGTTCGAAAGGAGTTTTTCCCTCTCAAGCGGGACTAAGTAATGCATTATGATTGTACATGTAGGAGTACGAATAGTCTACGTAGACAGAATAGACTACAACTGCGAATACAAGTACCAAAGGTGCTTGTACGCTTTTACTTGTCTTACTCGATTCACAAGCACCTTCGGTACTTGTATTTGTCTTACTCGATTCACAAGCACCTTCGGTACTTGTACCCATTTATTACACGACTGATGTGTGCAGTCTGACGACTGGCTTACCACCCTCTACAGTCTCTATATTTCCTCTTTTCTCTTAAACAGGCAGCTCAAACTTTTCGCCATTGAGCACCTTGACGTAGTAGACGTAGAAAAAGTCCGAGTAGATGACCGTCTGGATAATGCCGGCAATGAAGGCCACCAGGTTGGTCTTGTCCTCGGTCCAGAACCGGTAGATCCAGTTGAGAATGTACAGCGCTCGGTAGACGCCCAGAGCCGCAATGTAATGGATGGTCAAGTTCTCAGCCTGGCCCGTTCGCTGCAGCATAAACAGCTGGGGCAGGATGGCCGTGCACTCCAGCCACACGGAAAAGGACCACAAAATGTCGAGAAACGTGTATCCATCGTTGAAAATGAGCGACATGACAATTGCGGGCCCCACCAGGTACTCGACCTTGAAGGTGTCAATGTGTCTGTTGGTCTGCTCGTTGGAGTACTTTTGGGTCATGAGATAGATGGTGTAGACGGAGGTGCTGAGGTAGAGCAGCTTCATCAGCACGTTGTAGTACCGGCCTGCTCGCACGTCCGAAAACACAAACAGATCCATGTACCGGGCCACAAAGACCGCCAGGTACAGCGCCTGGGTTTTGAGCGACAGGCCCGAGGTGGACTTGCGCGTTCGGATTGTGTGGATCAGAATGAAAATGGAGGCCACATGGGCCATGTCACCGGCCAGACGGAAGATGTTCATGGTGTGTGCTGTGTACTGTAGGTGCTGTAGGTACTGTGGAGTGTACTTGTAGTGGCTTATGCAGCAGTATAGAGCATGTATCTCTAATATATCGATTGCCTGCAGACCAACGAGTGTGACGTGTTACACCCAAAAACCCATAGAGTCTAAATGTCCATGCAGGGAGACGCACTTCCACAGTGCACAAGACGTGTCGGAGGGACTGCTCAGATTTGGAGAACAACAAGGTGGGATGAAAGAAGGAGGGAAAAAAGAGGATTCCACCGTGCTTATATGCTTTGAGAACGTGTTTGTGTAACTAATGTGTAGGTACGGAGGTCACGTGACGAAATGAGGTTCCAACGGCCGGAATGAGGTTTGGTGGGGGTGGGGAAATTATGGGGAAAATGGGTAAAAAAATGGGAAAAATAGGAAACAAGGTGGACAAGAGAAAGGGTGTTTATTGGGTGTTTCTTGAGCGTTTAGAGGGGTTTGGAACTGCTTTTGGTTAGTTTTGGGGTCATGTTTGATAAGTTGATTCTTCACGTGTTTTATCGCGTACAACTCATTCAATTGACGTCTGAGGTAATATCCGAGGGCACCAGTGGATCCACAAAGACGAGAGCTTTCTAATGGTATACTTTATAGCCTTGTATCACGAGTATTGCGTCTTTCAGGTGCCAGTTACGTTTAGTTGACAAGAGCATCTTGCGAAGGGCAACTTCTCATGTTCCAAATATGATGGAGATGAGAAAAGTGGTCAATTAGATAGATTGACATGCTTTTACATGTTAGAGACCTATTACTTACTTATTAGCCAAGATATGGGTTAAGCTGCGAAGTCACCTCAAGTCCATGGAT
This sequence comes from Yarrowia porcina, assembly GCA_900519025.1. Lineage (NCBI taxonomy): Eukaryota > Fungi > Ascomycota > Dipodascomycetes > Dipodascales > Yarrowia > Yarrowia porcina. Next base: position 667,299 of record ULGT01000009.1, on the reverse strand, counting down.
AGGTATCTCAAACGACGGACAGTATCAGTAATCTACATGGATTAAAATCAGAGTAAAGAGATGAACTACAGGTACAATTATTCGGTATCGTAAGTACGTTTATCGCTCCATTTATCTCTGCTCCTAGGTACCAGTACAGTACCATGGTGAAGGGTATATCTCCTGTAGTACCAAAAGAAGACTAAATGAAGAGCCATGAGAAATGTTAGACGTTATTTATGGTCAATTGAACCTGATTGTGAGCTTCTGGAAGATATCCCAGGGCTACACTGCTATATTGCTCCGACGTAAATCGGTCTTATGGACAAGTTGATATATCGATGGATAAAAGATGAAAAGAAGAGATATAAAGGCTTGAAGTACTCCCACTAACTACTGCAACGACTGAAACAATCTACCACTAATTTCAGTCGGTGATGCATTTCATTCTTGTGTTAGCTCTTCTTGTAGAAAGATGCTGTTGAAGCTCATACTGTAGCACTAGATGAGCCTATAGCCTTATAATCAAGTGTAATATTGAAAGATACCTTGAGTGTTCATCAAGATAAAGTCATGGCACTACAAACTCCAGTTGTCTCTTGTACTTGTTCGTTGATGACTGTCTTATTACTCATAAGCATCATCGCAACGTCGTCCAAGAGTATAGAGAGATGATTTTCAAGGGGTGCTATGGGTCCCTAAAGACTCGTTTAGTTGTGTATTACTTCATGGAGATCTTTCTTTATTGAATGATGGGTTGTTATAGAATGGAAGCTGAAAGTCGATAAAATACTGAAGTCACCTTAGAAGTCACTGGTTGCATGTAACAATTCCTAGATGAACCCTTATAGGCCTACCTGGTACTAAAGAGACTATAGAGCCTTTGATGTAATAAGAGAGCTACAGGTGCTAGATTCGTCATTGCACAAGACACTGTAGACACGTCTGTTCTTCCAGACTCATCCTAGACCACCTCATTATCAATCTGGACTCCTTGATATAGCTCTATCCATAGAGAGATTCATTCATCATTAGACTCCAGTAGACGTCTATCGTCAATGAAGATAAGCCGCTCTCAAAAGTGCCACAGTCAAAAGTGCCCTTTTGTCTTTGCCCTTTATCTTTGTAGCCTACGGTACTGGTACCTACAAGCACTCCACTTTTCTCCCTACCATCTCAACATAATATACAAGTAATAAATTAGTTGTCCGTGGACATTTTATCCTGACGTCAGCCATCTACCCAGTATCAGTCATATACAGTACGACAGCTGAAAGGATCCAGAAGAATAATGGACGGATTCCTGTATGCCATTGTTGCAGGGTAATACCTCGCCTGGTCAAATAGTCCAATGACAATGTCATCTCGAATAGTAGCATTATGAACAAGGAGACGAGAAGATCATTCCACCTGAGACTGTGACTGAACCAGCTGTGAAAGAGACGATCTGCCTGTTTCTACAGCTTCCGTAATCAGAGAAGTATCGTCCATACCAGAAAACTGGATAACACAAGAGTCATCAGCACCTAGAGAAGAAGACCATACAAGGCAGTTCAATAGGCCACCAGCCGTCAGACCAGCATCCAAGAGTATCGTTGTAGTTCGTCAACAGGATAATGACTTTGTCAACTTCGTCAAATGACTGTCGAATGACTCCGTCGAAAGACTGTCAAATGACTTTGTCGAATGCCTTCGTCATTTCCCATTCTCCTCGTCATTCCCCTATCTCTGCCTCTTCCTACTGGTATCCTGCTCCTTCAAACTCTTGTGCATAATCCTTCCCTTTTGACCGACATTCTTCCCCAACAAACTCTGTGGCACACTTGTTTTATCCACGTAATCATCCTGCAACGGCCCCGACATGTCTCTTTTGAGAATCTCCTGTTCCTGGTAAAAAGCTCCCTTTGCTTTATCCTTCTTTTCTCCTCTGTCTTCCCAGTGATTTCTAGCCGGAGCTGTAGAGTCCAAATCCATCTCTCCGGTCTTCTCATCCCTATCTTCCCTCTCTAGAGCCTCTTCTCGAGCAATCAGTTCCTGTCTATCTCTTTCTAGACGCGCCCTTTCTCGGTTTTTCCAGTCCTCCATCTCCTGCTCAACATCAACATCATCTGTATCATCCACTCCTCCAAATTCAGCGGCGTTTTCTTCCTCGTATAATGCCCGCTGGGCCTCTTGCTCTGCTCGGATTCGTTTCTCGATATACTCGAGGGTTTTGGCCGAATCCGTCTTTTCTTCAATCTTGACCACCTCCGTAGAAACCGCTCCTCTTTTGTTTTTCGGAATGAATTTCGGCCGAACAAAGACTTTAGGAGCTTCGTTATCACTCTCAGACTCAGATTCAGAGTCAGAGTCTTCAGAATCCTCCTCGCTACCACTTTCTTCTCCACTCTCCTCCCTCTTTAACGTCTCATAACCCTGTACAGGTTTCCTCTGGCCTCGTTGCTCAGCAACTATCCGGTCAACCACTGCATGGTTTGTTTGCGCTTGTGGAACGGCCCCTTTGGAGCCTCTAGTGTCTTTCTCTGAAGGAATGCCCTTTTGAACATGAACTCTGGCTGGTACTTGAGACGGTTCAGACGATTTGGGCTCATTTTTCTGCTCTTCCAGCCGCTCAACCTCGCTCTCACTTTCACTGCCACTCCCGCTATCGCTGTCGCTGCTCGACACGTCTTTTGGACGGCCCACAAAGTGTCGTTTGATGGCCATGTGAGGGTGAAGATGGAGATGGATCCCGAAGATGTGTACCGTAAGTTTTACTGCAAGTACATTGGGAAGTAAACTTGGTGGGATTTAGTTGGGACATTTGAAAAAGTTTGGACAAGTCTGGAGGGTGTAATTTTGAAGAAGGAGACTTGAGAATTTGACAGAGTACTCAGTTAGTATGTTCCTACCATCTGACAAAATATCTAACGATTCGGTGACTTTTTTACCCACTTTGGAGGGACCTTTTCTGACGAGGTTGTGGAAACCTTAAATGGGTTAAACTTTTACAGCTTACTATTGTAGAAGACGAAAATTTGGAAGTGGTCAAAATGAGAAAAAATGCCTGTTTGACGTGATAGAACGACTCTCCTAGTGATTTAGATCATTTCCATATTTTCAGATTTACCATAGCACATTTTTTGACCTAATTAATTAGTCTTTCCCCCTACCCCCAAAACTCTATCATTTCACTTGGTGCAGATCACTACAATACGGATACCTGTACCCAGCTCATCTCAATTCACAATACAATGTCCAAAGGACCCAACGCCAACGCGGACTTTCAGAACCAGTACAACGCCTTCAAAGAGTCGCTTCAGCAGCTCAGCAGAAAGATTGGCGAGATTGAGGGGGAGAGTGAGGAGCATAAGTGAGTACAAAACGCGAGACCGTAGGTCTTGCACATCGGGTTGGACAAGAAGCGTGGCATTATGTTGTTCTGTTGTGATGATATGATGTTATGACGTTCTGTCATGTTCATCGTATTGTTAAGGTGATGTGTTGAGATGGAGGAGGGAGGGTATAGGTTATCCGAAGAAAGAGATGAAGAGGGATACCAAGATGAGGAGGAGAAGAAGGATACCAGGGTATGAGAGAGTGGGTAAGGGGATTGAAGGATGAGGTATGAGAGTATTACTTGGTGAATGTTCAACATCACTGGTTTGATTTGAACTCTTGTGGTGTTGGTACATTTGTGTGGTTTGGTGGTATCTGTTCTGTTGTGTGACATCAGTTATGTGTTGTGCTCTTTCTGTGGTGCAGTTCTTTGACATGTCCTCTATCACCCTGTCTTGGGATACTCTTAATCAGTTGTGAAGGATACCTAAGAGATATACTCTATCCCTAAGTCAGAGTGATGCGATCATGTCTATCCTTAGGTCAGAGTGATGTGATCAGTCAGGGTTATGTTCTACGAAGGATCTCTTCAGAATGGAGTCACTAGTAATGGACCTAGAAAAGGACAGATGGAGCATCCAGAGCAAAGTGAAGGTGAGAGTCATATTAAACGGACAGAGCGTGAGACCCAAGGGACAGAGCGTGAGGTCTCCAATGGACCTTTCTTTCAACATCTGGTCCTCTACATCGTCTGGATTGGTCCTAAGACTCACTACAGAGGAAGAAGTACCTCTACCGGAGACCATCTCTACAGAGACCATAGTGACTGATGAGATGGATGAAGCTGATTACAGAGACTGAACAGATTCCAAAGGTGGGACTGATGTCTATGTTGAACTACTGGCTGTCTTTCTATATGTCATTCTACCGAATGAAGAGACTATTCCTAAGGAGTTCTCTAGTGATCTGATACTTGTCTGATAATGATCCTGACTCTCTCAATTCACATCTTCGTCATTTCAACTCTCACAACTGATCTAATACCTCTTCCCTTACCTTATCTATCTTCTTCCAGTTCTTGACATGAATTGACGTTCAGAATGTCTCAATCTGAAACCATTACACCATCAATGTCTCATTTTGAGAAGATATCCACTCCGTCTTAGTCTGAAGAAGGATCAGCACCTAGTGAACTTCATCGTCTATTTCATTGCTTCAGATGATATACAATGGACTACAGAGAGATGATATACAGTGAAAAGCTCGACTTACAGAGTTGATACCAGACCATCATCACAGTCTCAAGTGAGCTACTAGATGACTTTACTGCACTTCTATCTCTCATCTAAGACATACCACCTATCACCTCAGAGTTGACATTACCACCTGAAGTCTCATAATGTCATGGTAATGCTTCAAAGCGGTTTCTTCAAGTTGTCTACTCCCTCCATACTAACACAGACTCGTTCTTGAGACCCTGCAACCAATGGCTGACGACCGTAAATGTTTCCGAATGATTGGCGGCGTTATTGTGGAAAAGAACGTCAAGGACGTGCAAAAGGATCTCGAAACCAACTTTGAGCAGCTGAAAAAGGTGACGGACCAGCTCATGCAGCAGTACGCAAAGGTCCAGAAGGAAATGAAGGACTGGCAGGTCAAAAACAACGTCAAGGTGGTGCAGCAGTAGATAATGGTGATGACAAAAGAGTATACTTTAGAAACACAACAAGTGTAGATGCAGAAGGTATGAAGTGATGGAAAGATAGAGCAAGACGAGGAGAGTAAGATGGTGCTTTCAGATAAAAAATGTGGCGTCTTTTGAAGGAGTTAGTGGGTCTACTTACCATACCAGTAACTGATCATTACAGATGGAAGAATTACTGTACTTGGAAGACTCGAAAAACAATCAGGGGTATTATATGAAGTTCTCTGAGTCATCTAAAGTAAGTAGGCCATTTGATTGACGTCTCAAGGGCTTCGTATCAAAACTTGTGATGTTCTACACACTGTAATACTTTCTTGGTGGCCACAGTGTATCACCTTATCTCTGAACTACTTGGCATATATTGGCACCATCTATGGAGATAAATTTACAGGGAAAAGCTGCTATGAACCAGAGTGCTGTGATCTAGCACCTAGATCAAAATCCAGCGTTCTTTTCCACAGATTATATCGAGATAATCGGGGTTCTATTTTCACTTAGGGTGGTACAGCGTGGCCACGGGAACAGTAACACTCCATAGGATTGACTAAGTATACGTCCCAACTGGAAGAAGCATAATTAGTTGGTGTCTAGATGAGGGAAGAAGTATAGTACCGCCACTTTTTGGGCGTCAAAACAGCAAAATTCATACCACTATAACCACCAGAGTCGATATAATACATATCTATAGCTCACTCCATTCCTACTGGACCTGTAAGAGGTCTAAGAGTGCTTCTAGAACAACTAATCCAAATGTTTTCCCTATTTCACAGTATACCTAAAGACTCCTCAGTCCACCTTAAACATAGAACAAAAACACCTTCAAGGCTACACCCCCTCTTTCTCCTCCACACCACTTGTCAACACCTTACTACACACCTCCCAAAGCGGCGGACGCAATCATGTTCTGTCTCCAATTCGGCCGGTGGTGGGTAGATGGGTGGAGAGAGGTGGTGTCAAAAAAAGGGGGAACATCTGGGGCTTACACAACATGACCTGTGTTGTGATATTGAATCTGACACTAAACCAGGTGTCTTTGTGACAGGTCAATTAAGGTCGGGTATGCCAGTTTCACAGATTACGAGTATGTTTTGAGAAATAACATGTGCAAGTCAGAGTCTTTCACTGGAAATAGAAGGGGTCTGACTATATTGAGCTCAAAAAAACGCCTGAGGTTAGAGAAGTATATATCCATGTACTTTACAGCCAACTGATGATTCACATCAACTCATTTAGTCTACATCTCACCTCGTTCTTACTCACACTCTACTCTATAGTAAGATATACACCTATACCCCTCTAAAACCCGCTACAGAAGAGCAATCTCATATCTGAAAGCTCCATTCGACTCCCCTTCCCAGTCTCTTCATTTCCATGTACTCTAGATATCTCTAATGTCATCTAGAGCACCTTTCTTCGTACTTATACGTACAATAGTTCCTATCTATCACCCACCTACTGGTAAGTGCCTCAATACACCATTTGAACAAGTATCCAACGCTACAACATATCCGGTACTGCTTGCTACTGTACCTAGAAGATGTCTACTCAACTCTACTCCTCATATTCTATCATATCTATTTTACCACCTACGGTACATACTCCGGTAGGTATACCAGTCATACGATATCTCTATCGCTCGATAACACGTATTCGCTTCGCTCATACGTGGTTATCTCTTGTACACCTCGCTCTTCTCCTCCTTACCCACAAACAAGTAAAACACCACAAACAAAAACCACGCAATCACAACCATGACGGCAGATGTAAGATAGACCCACGAGTTTGTGATTTCCCAACTTCGGGGCCACTCATCGTTGGCAGTGTGCCGAATAGTGGCTCGGGTCTTCTCCTCGATAAAAGTGTAACCGGGACGCTTGTAGTCCAGGTTGAAGGTGAAGACTCCATGTTGATCGGGGATCTTAAAAGTGGTGGAGTAGATGGCAGAAAAGTTGGTAGTACCAGTCTGTTCAAGAGTGAGACGGTAGTAGGGATCAAGCATGGTGAACTCGATCTGAACATCGTCAGCAATAAAGGGCACCCAATCCTCCTTTTCGTTATCCCATTCAGTCAGAGCAACAGAGTAGGTAATGTCCTCGTTGACCTTGTAAATCTTTTCGTTGAGAACGTCAGGAGTGGCAGCCAAATGGTGTCGAATGTACTCGGGCGAAATGACATTTTTGGCCACAGAAACCCACTCAACCACATCCTTCATAAACTGCCGGTTGGCAGGATGGGCGGCGTACTGCTCGTTGGACATGATATCTCCTCCAATCCAGGCAAATCGAGCATTGTTTTTGCCCTGGAACCCGACAGCAGGGAAACCCTGAGATCCAGTGATCCAGGGAGTACCCTGAGTACCAGCATTCTCCTCATCTTCTTCATCCTCCTTGTAGTCATAAACATAAGAAGTAGAAGGAGCGGTAAGAAGAGGAACCAGCTGGGGGTTGTTGCTGAGGTAAGCAGCAGAGCCGGAGTAAACCACATTATCAGCACTGCTAACCACCTTGTTGACGGTCTCGAGAGTCAGGGAATCGTGGTTAGGGCCAGACTCGCCGAAATGGTCCACCAACTTGTGGAACTTGGGAGCCATACTGATTCCCATTTCCTGGGCAAAATCTCGAATGGACTCGGGAGTGTGTTCGGGAGTGGTGATGGAGAGAATGTGGCCTCCTTTGTTGAAGAACTCGAGGAGTTTTCGGGAGGTTAGGGCTGGGCCGAGGGCTGGGTTAGCATGGTAATGAGCGGACGAAGTTCGCGAGTGGACAACGTCATGAGTTGAGAATAGCTGTTGTCTGAGACTGAATGTCACTGGTGTCTGGGATGTTTGAACGAAGAGTAATGTCCATGACTAGAACTGAATTCGTGAAACACTGGAGAGAATAATCCATTGTTTGAATGGCAGGACATGAGTTGATCATCAAACCCTATGTAGAGAACAACTGTTGCCGGAGCATTGTTATAATGTCAGCGGTAATATGAGTACCAATCTGAACAAGGCACTCTACCGGATAGACATGTCTTGAACAGAGCTGGGGATTCATGAAACCACTTCAGAAGATTGTCATGTGGGGAATGTTGGTGGATGAGAATGGCATATGTTGCTTGAATTGAGCGGTCTGAATAGACGCTGGCTGATGAAGATACGTAGGTAATCATTCAACAGGGACAGTGGAACATTGTAGAGTTGAGCATTGTATGTCTGGGATGGCACGGATCATCTTGAAAACAATGTTGAGTAGACATCACTAGTCAGCTCATACTGCAGATATCTTGAGACACCTGCTGAACAGTATCAATGACTGGACATACTAAGTCATCTGAATGAGAAGTTCTTGGGATAGACTGATCGGTACCACTCAGCCATGTTGATCAGGGTAGATCCTCCAGACTGAAAGAGAACATTTTAAGAGTAGTCTCCAGGTCATTGAACACTGTCTAGAACATCATCTTATGATAAGATAGAGCTCAGAAGTCAAGTATGATAGTTCAATGAGATCGTACTTGGAAAGGGACCATAGACATCCTTAAACATGACTCTAATTGTCTGAATGACTCAATTGGTGTGCTTCATTCAATTGACTCCTATGGTGTACTTCATTCAATTGACTCATTGAGATCATGTCCAACATATGTCGTTCAAGCTTGATCACGTATGAACGGTTCTCTCGTCATATAAAGACTGATGTTAAAGAAGAGCATGACTTGAATAAGACCTTAGACTGATTAAGAACACCATCTCAAGACTGAATAGAGAAGATCACAACAGATGCATCATTCAGAACACGACACTCAATTCAGGTGTAGAACTGAACAGTGGCTCAACCAAGTCAACCATAAACACAGCTGCACCACAACCACTCAAACAGACCATTGCAGTTGTGCTAAGATATCATACTGTCACCTAAACCTGATTGAAGACATCACCACAACATAACCGTAGATAATGATACCATAACCAGACATGATACCATAACCAGACATGGTACCATAACCAACCAAACACAACACTACCACAACCACACACAACTAAACAGCAACACAAAAAGTGTCACCATCTCAATTGCACCATTGACACGTATCACACCACATGACACCACTCATGGCCCCTTCTCTGTCACTTCTTCTTCCGGCGCGGTTCAGATTTCCTTCGCCTGCTCTACTCTGGCGGCAACTCTCGGCTACGCCTCGAATTGCCTTATACTCACACTTGACCTGAGGCGGAAACAAAATGACCATATCGTACGCCTGGTAGCCGTACGTGAACAAATCAAAGGTTTTATCCTTCACGTCCACCACGGTCACGGCATCTAGAAGCTGGTCAGCGTCCTCGAAAAACTGCGAGTACGCATTGAGATCTGTGTTTTTGTCGACAATCACGGCCGTTCGGGCCTCAATCGGCGGCTTGGCGGCCACCAGCCCGGCAAACGCCACCACTAGAGTCTTGACAAACAGCATGTTGGGTTGGGTTAATGGTGCTGTTCTGTTCTGTTAGTTTCAACGTCAATGTCGTGTCCTTCAACTTAAAACTGGCTAGTGGGGGGAGATGGATTAGGGGTGGAAAAAGGTGGGGAAAGAAAGACAGTCACGTGACTGGACAATTGCAGGATATTTAGAAGGGTTTTCTCACCTCAGAATATCTCTATTCTTCTTCTTCGTTCTCTGATTACTAATACTTGTCCAAAGTCAACGTTCAACTTTAAGGCCAGTATGCATGGAGATGCAGTAACGAGAACGGAGATATCAAAGGCTGATATCAAGGCTGAGAACGAAGAACGAAAAACGGAAAAGGAAGAAAAACGGGAAAACGGAAAAACGGACGAAAAACGGACCTATTTTACAGCTTGTTGACCCATTTTGCAGCTTTATTTCCACCATGACAACCGACCCCAACTCAGAGTCTGGAGCCGACTTTTATACCACTTACAAGGACCTGACGGAGGCCGAAAAACAGGCGGATGACCTCGAGAGAAAACTCAAGGAACTGGACGAGAAAATGGACGCGATTCTCGAGTCCCAGGACTTGAAGGATTTGCAGCAGTTTATCGAGGAGAACAAGACGACTTTTGACTCGATGCAGAAGGATGTCGAGGACATGACCAAGGGGGTGGAGGGACTAGGAGAAACTGACGAAGCAGAGGAGAAGGAGGAGGGGGAGAAGGGGGAGGAGGCTGAGTCAGCAGATAAGAAGGAGGACAAGTCAAAGACTGAGACCGAGACGGAAACGGAAACTGAGAAGCCTGAAGCTGAGAAGGCATAATGGGTACTAAGGGTAGAAGACGCTAGATTAATTTATCATGATTTTTAAGTGGAGGGTGGTAGGGGATTGGGTAGGTCTGTTGGTTGTCTTGATACGTTCAATATGGCATGTTTTGGTGGTTCTGTCTTGTCACACTGTTCTACCAAGGTAAGGCGTCAGGGAGACTAAAGAAGGGCAGTGAAGAGATATGTGGTAAGAAGTACATGATAAGTGGTCCATTGTGGGATCTACTTGTAACTGTAGGTATTGTTGAAAGCAGTTTCTTTACTCTCTGAACTATTGTATCAGATTGATTACAGCTGCCTACTGTCCTGGTGGCCACGATGTACCACCTAATCTCTGAACCATTTGGAATATATTGAGACGCTGGATCATATAATTGAATAGGAGGAGATGCGGGGAAGCAGAATCAGGCTATCCATCAACTGGACCAAAATACAGAAGTTCTTCCTACACATTGTTTCGAGATATGTCAGGTTCAATTTCTACTCTGGGGTGTACACTGTGGCCACCAAGACAGTATATATATTGACCCATAGATAGATGTTAACAGCCTAAAAAGATGAGAAGAAGAAAAGCTGGCAATGCAGTAGTCAAGATCTAGAGTCTGAGAGAAGAGAGGTACATTCAATTTCCACTATTTCTCTACATAGGCTTCATTATACGAGATAGGAGGGAAGAGTATTGAGAGTGTTCATACCAGGAAGAGGTGGACTACTTGTAAGAAAAGAGAAGAAGATGTGAACTGAGAAATGGTTGTGGTTGCATTATGACAATATATTTACTTGTTGTAAGTATATGATGGTACAGTAACAATACCGGTACTGGTAGTAATGACGTGAGGTGAAGAGGTGTAGTGTAAGTACCGGTACCCGTACAATAATGATATCCACCATGAGATGAGATGAGATGTATTTGTTGTAGGTACCGGTACCGGTATGGTAATGGTGTGGTGTAAGTACCGGTATAGTAATATGTACAGCGATGATCTGTACTATGAAATGAGATGTATAGAAGTCTGAGAAGGTCCATCCTAGATACAACAGACAGATATTCAGTCCTAGACTTGCTACTGTAGTTCCTCGGACTACCAACTGTCTTTTCTCTTGGCCTGAGAACTTGTTGAATACAACGAGATGCCCAGAATTTGAAGGGTACCGGTACCGTAGTCTACAATGATCTCATGAGAAGTAACCGACCCAGAAGTTCAATAATGGTCCCATAAAAAAAAAAGTATAGACGAGCTTTCTAGGTTTGGTATTCTGCTATGGTCAAGTTATCTCCTCTTTAACCAACTTTCTAGCCACTTCAAGAAGACCTTTCTACTCTCCCCCTTTCACATGGAGTCCTAGTATACCTTCAATTTCACGTATATAAAGAGTCAAAAAACCTGAGAGCTCTACCATGGGGCTCTAAAGCCTCGGAGAGTCACACTTATCAACTTCTATTGCCTCTGTACTACATATTAGCCCAGCTCTACCACTTCTGAGGCGTTCAATGCAACAGATAAGTAGTACTTCATTCAGTCGTAATATAAGAGTCAAGGACAATTGAGCACAATAATATAAGTTTTTAGATAAATCTCTTTAGCTCTACGAGCTCCTCTTTGTTCAGTCAGACATATTGACGGCGTTACCACCCTTAGGTCACGTCATTTCAGCACTATCTGTTTTTTGCCCAGATATCGTCCGAGAAGCAATAAGATACAGTAAAAATGTCACCATGAGAATCCCCAACAGCTACTGGTTCTTTTGGTAACATTTTTGTTTTTCTACCATAACTATTGCTCGAATTAAGACACTTTTACTACCACAGCGCTTCCTGCTTCCATATGGTCAACCCTCCAATCATTACAAATAACAATTTTGGCGAAAAGGTAATGCTATTGGTAGACCCCACATACCTAACTATACCCCCTGATCAACTCTCCAATCGTCTACCATATATAATCCCTTCGTTCTACCCTATTCTACTGTTACCAGTACCGGTAGTCTTGAACATCAAGTCTAGAGAGAAGAAATAGTGATAATGAGAGCTAAAAACGCTAGCAATGAGATCTAATGACTTCTTCTTGTAAGTTTATACATTTTCTAGCTTACATGTCGATCGGATTCTAACACTTTTGCTTCAAGGCGATTTCATGCAAACTGAATGAAGCCTTAAGAAGTCACACATTTGAGTGCTAGAGGGAAGGAAATGATGATATAGAGTGCGACGTTCATTTTACCTTCCCTCTTGTCGTTCTTTAACAAATCTTTTCATCATAAAGCCTTCATTCTACACCAATCCATTCCCTATAGTCCAGCCATACAACATAAACACAATTAATTGAATATAAACGAGAGTTAGTGGTAAACAAGTAAGAAAGGAAGAGCTTCATCAGCAAACAAGTGCTGCAAATCTTTCCTTGAGAAAAAAGTCTTCAGAAAAGTAATATTTCCTCCCCCTCTAAAACAAAAGAGAAAGGGCCAGGGCAACAGCAACCAGTCCAGAGGCGGTAGACTTGATGTTTGCAGAGTTGGCCTGAGGAGGAGATCCGTCGCCGTTACCGCCGTTGCCGCCGTTACCGTTGCCAGAAGAGGTAGGAGGCTGGCCGTTCCATCCAGGGCAGTTGGCACAGGGGTTGGAGGAGGAGGAGTCGGTGCCAGAGGTGGAGCCGGTACCAGAGCCAGATCCAGAGCCAGAAGTAGAGCCGGAACCGTCACCCTGGTTACCAGAGCCAGAGGTGGAGCCGGATCCGGAACCAGAAGAACCATCTCCTCCAGATCCAGAAGTGCTACCAGATCCATCTCCAGAACCTCCAGTGGAACCTCCAGTAGAGTCAGTACCCTGAGTGCCAGAGTCAGAGCCGGTACCAGCAGCAAAGCCGTTGTCGGAGCCGGAGCCGGAGCCAGAAGTGTTGGAGGTTCCAGAACCAGAGCCAGTTCCTGAACCAGATCCAGATCCAGAACCCTGAGTAGAGGAGTCAGAACCTCCAGTTCCTGAGCCAGAACCGGAAGTGTTACCATCACCTCCAGTACCAGAACCAGAAGGAGTACCAGAAGTAGAGCCAGAGCCAGTACCAGAGTTGTTATCGCCTCCAGAGTTAGTGGAGCCAGAGTCACCTCCAGAGGTGGAGCCCGAGTCAGAGCCAGTAGCAGAGGGCTGGGCAGGTTGGGCAGTGGAAGATCCAGATCCAGAAGCAGAAGTGGAAGATCCAGATCCAGAAGCAGAGTTCTTGTCTCCGTCTCCAGATCCAGAAGTGTTTCCGTCTCCAGAAGTGTTTCCAGCGTTTCCATCACCGGAGCCGGAAGCATTTCCAGTGTTTCCATCGGAGCTTCCTGCGGAACCTCCGGTATGCTGCTGAACAGCTCTCAGCTTAAACTCCTCTCCATCCTTGCAATCAGAATCCACTTCCACCGACTTTCCAACCTGATAAGGACAAGCCTTGAGAGCCTTGTTTCCGTTGATTTCCACAGAATAATCGGGATTAATTTTCACAGAAGATCCACTATCGCCAGTCTTGACTTGACCCTGTTTATCAAAGTCGAGTTTCTGGCCAGCAGCAGAAGCAATAGAGCCGTCCTTGAGCTGGAAAAACGAGCCCTTGTTGTTGATGTAGAGTCCACCGTTGACAATGGAAAGCGAGGCGTAGTCGATATCCGAGCCGTCCTTGATGGCTTGAAGACCAAAGGGCTGGTTGGGGTCAAACTCGGCGGCAACTAGAGCCGTAAACAGAGCGAGAGTAGTGGCGGAGAATTTCATGGTAGATGAGTAAGAGTAACGAGAAACGTGAGGAGGAGTGGAAAGGGGGGGGCCCAGGGGTCTATATAGTTGTCGGGAGGGATATTGGGGCTGCTGATGGAAGGTTGAGTAGGTCAAGGAAGGTGGAGAAGTGGAGGGGGTGTAACTTGACGAATAATAGGAGTAGAAGGATAAGAAGTTGATCAAAATGGAGCTACATACTCAATTAGTTGAATGGACGGGTTTTTACCGCGCAATTCCTTCTTATTCTCCTGATATATTGACCTATATGTTTTCCCTCCCTACACACTAATAATAGCCATCCCCCCAGGGCAACCCCAGAACCTATAATTAGCAGCTGAGCCTTCCAAAAGCACGTCAACTGTCTGTTTGAGCGCCCCCCAGGCCTCTGACGGCGTTTCTCCACCTCCACTTGCCTATTCAGGACACCCAAAGGGCAGTGTATGTCACACGTGATTCTGAGCTGATGGAAGAAGATGCAAGGCGGCTGGTTTGGAGGGGACATTGTATGAGAAGAGTGGATTGAGTAGGAGTAAGGAAAAAGTGGATCGAGTAGCACAAGAGGAGATACAGAGGGACATCCTACTAGCCCTAAGAGGAAGATACCGAGTCAGAAGAGTGATAGAAGCAAAGACAAGAGGAGATATTGAAGTCAATCACTTATACCGTATGGTTGATGAAGTCTACATGGTCTCTGCTGCTCTGTATAGTGCTGTTGACTCGGTTCTGCGTATTCACTGTAATGTGAAAAGTTGCTCCTAGAAGTGGTTTGAGAGCATATAGAGAAGTGGGTGATGTTCTGGGGCAATTATGAGCTAGAACAAATAGGATGGTTGACTCTCTACTTCTCTAGCACGTGAATACATTACTGCAAGTGGTGTATTGATACCGTTGCCAGACTGCACAGTAAGGTGGAGATTAGAAGCACTTATTTTGACAAAAGAGGCAAAGAGAGGCAAATAGACTGAAGCTGATGCATTTTGAAGCTGTATAGTTCAGTCAAAATTGTTGTATATGTCTCAATGCGTCCAATATACTGTCTTATGGTCTAGGATATATGGACTGAGAGTATTGTGCTAATATGGACCAATGACTAAAGATGGAGTGAAATGAGATTGAGGAGGTGGTAAAACCAGGCCTGATTACCCCATTTCTACTTCCTCTTAGTCCATAGAGATAATATTTGTTCGTATACATAGCTCCCTCAGTATAACGTCAAGACATAGTCCCATCAAAAGTGCCTTAAAATGCAAAAGCAGAGATAAAAATGGTGTATTTCTGTTAAAATAGCCATGCTGATCATTTCAAGCCCGTTTTTATCTCAATCCGCCCTCTTTTGCACGTTCTAGGTGACATTGTCGTTCCTCCACTCATAGATCATATACTCCCAACTAAACCCAACTATATGATCAACTAAGACAATCAGAAGCACTTCTCAAAACATCTCCCGATCGACCACTCAAGGACATAATCACGAGCCAAAAACGATCTTTGCACCCATCATATCACTTACTGACTACACAGGACACCTTCTCTCTCTCATTATCTCCCCTCCACCTCATGCAGTCCTTAGTCTACTGCCACCATAATATCTCTTGAGAATATTAAAATACCCCTCCTCCATAACATACATCGCATGCAACCTATCACATCACCTATCACATTTTTTTCTGCTCATACTCACCCACAATGTCATCGTTGTTCTTACAAGTATAACTTGTATATCGCTAATAGCCCCCCCCCTCTCTTATCTGCTGACTAAGCACCCCTTTTACACCCTACACGCGGGCCATAAAACTCAGAGTGAAAATAAACTATTGCCGAATCGGAGACGAGGCGATGGCGTTTAGGAGAGCTTGTAGAAAGATGAATATGAGTCCGGGAAAGTCAAGAAAGGTATCGGTAAGCTCCCCTAGCTCCAAGGAGCAACCTCCCTCTTTCAAAATCCTTCTACCACCACTATCCACCCACAAACAACAACCTCCATCGCCCCCCATCCCCACGTTAAATAACCTCTCATTGTTAAACAGTCGCTTTTTCGACGGCCTGTAACTCGACAAATACTCACCGTAGAAACCAAAGAGTAGCACCAGAAAGTAGCCCCGCTCTCAAGCTCTCCATCGACACCTTTTCCACCCCTCAAGCCCTTCTCCAACTCTCAAAAACTTCTTCACCCAACTTTTGCCTCATACATTTCCTTGCTACTAATAACAGTCGTGTCCAAAGCGGCATGTGGAGGAAAAACGCCGGAAAAAGACACCGGTGCACGTAACTCGGCTGCGCGGTCTCGAATCCACCGCTCGTTTGCCGGAAAAGCCGCTCCTAGGTGTCGTTTTCAAAATCCCGGTTTTTCGCCAAAGCCGTTTGCAACCGGGTGCATATGCATGGAAGGTGGTATGAGAGCATAGAGGAGGGATATGAACGCTGCAAAACAAGAATAGGACGTTGTAAGACGCTCACGTGACCACCAAAGTCACTCCATCCACCTCCTCACCACCCTTTTCGCTCCACCTCACGTCCTTGTCCTCCACCACCTCTGCTCGTCGTGTTCCTTGTATTTGGATGGTTTACCTCACTTTAGGTTAACCTTTTCATCTTAACTCACTTTAGGTTCCGACAAGCTAAAAGACCAAGCGGGAGGCTCATTTATCACCTCCCCAAGCCTCTCGCAACACCCTGAGCAATGACTTCTCCTAAACGCCGACGAGACGAGTCGCGGTCGCCCGCGTCCAAGGACGCCAAGAAGCTGAAAATCGAGGACGCCGACGGCGTCAACGGGCTCCCCCACGACACCAACGGGGTGCCTACCGACATGAACGGGGTCAACGGTACCACCCCCGACATGAATGGGGGAGCCACGCCCGAAGTGAATGGCATGACTCCTCCTCCGCCGGTGCGGTCGACCGTGTCTGTGTCTGTGTCGCCCACGAAAAAGAATGGGCCGCTTGCAGAGGTACAAAGCGTGTTTGGAGCGACAGAGGAGCTGTCTGCCGTGGGAAGGGACAAGAGTGTGTGGATCCTAACGAACACAGAAGCCCTGTTTGGAGACTTGACGGATGAAGAGTGGAAGCAGTATGCGGATAAGGTGGCTGGAGCGTTGGCTATGCTAAGGAGAGAGTGGTTGGAGTTGGAGGATCGAAGAAGGCAGTTGACGGGGGGTAGGAAGAGGAGGAAGCAGTGAGCAGAGAAGAGCAGCGATAGCTGCGATGAGCTGCGAAGGGTGATTTGCGAAGCGAATCACTGTCAAAAACATCTCCTGTCACTCACATCACACAAGTGACATACCCAATGTCGTGCCCTCCCAAAACATTCCTCTGCCACATCTGCCACTGCCACTGCCACAGCCACAGCCACAGCCACATCTGCCACAGAGACCACCTATCAACCACATCCATTGATACTCACTTTACTGGTTGTTCTGCTTCATTTGGTCCATGAAGTAAAGTCGAGTGCTACGGAACAAGTCAAGAAAAAATTAGGTGGAGGAGGATTTAAAAGTGGAGATGGTAAAGATGGATTTTTGACAATACCAAACAGTGACCCATGACACTATGATCACTGCAGAGACGATGAAAGGCAGACGGTGAAAAGAACAAAAGTCATGTGACCAAGAGCGAAAGTCATGTGACTAAAATCCGATGGACACGTGACTAAATCTGACGGTCAAACAGTTACCAGCAAAAAACTTGGTCATCAATGGTATCTACAGTTTGGTGGGTGTGGTTCTCTTTACACCTATAAGAGCACTCAAGAGCTTCATACTGCTGCCAAATGATCGATCAAGCCACAATCTCCCAGACACTAGCACGGACATGTAATTTATATATTTATTGTTGTATGAGAGGGTGTGTACTTACAAGTATTCATTAGTTATACATTGTATGAGTGTATGGTTAGACCACGCGACAAACTACAAGTTTTTGTAGTCCGAAAGTACCTAGTTTGAGATCTAAAATGGTCACGTGATCCAACTGACGTATCTGACCAGTTTTCAAAAAAAACCAGTCAAATTGACCCATTACCAGACTAGTTATAGTGCCCTTCTATCTTCTCTCTATAGCCACACTTCAGCCTTGCACTTTAGAGTATAATGGGTCCAACAGAGGAGTGGAGTGGAGAGGAAAGAGGTCCACTTAACTTGATTAATAATGCACCAATGAGCTTGAAAGTTGGTAGGTATAGTCAGTTAACCGTTCTAAATACACTGGTTTTTTCCGATTTCATTTATCTCATCTATAGCTCATTTTAGACGTGTTCTCTTCTCTCCCTTCTCCAGCCCCACAGGTTATGACCTACTCCACTTTGGGGAAAAATAAAAAAAAACTATCAAAGCGCCAGAATACTGACTAATACCCCCACATACTAGTATCTACCACGTTCTAGCACTTTATAACTCCACCACTTCTGTTCATCTCGCCTGGAAATTAACCCCAGAAAAGTTTAAGGTTGAGGTCAACCCAGATTAGGCAAGTGACATTCCTTTTTGGAAGTTTAATTTCGGACATGTGCAAATTTCCGATGGGGTGTAGGAGGGGAAGTAGACCGATTTGGGGGCTGAAAGTGTGCCAAAACAATAAGGACAGCTCTATCAGTAATCTGCCAAAATCTCAGCTCATTTGGAGCAATATCCACCAAGTTAGCCGGTTTCGTGTCAAAAACGCCCTGGAAACAGGAATACTCCACGTAGATCTTTAGATAGCAGTTTAAGAACTAATTTGAGGTGTTCTAGACGTATTATTAGTCTGCTAAAGACGTTTGGAGCTCTTTTTTTCTTGAAAACAGCCATTTATGCTTACTAATCAGCTTTTTGTATGATGGTTCACCCACGCCCATTTCCGCATTCGGACACATCGGAAACTTGCTGCGCCCAACCTCCGAGTTGCTGTTACCGCACCAACTTGATAATCTAGTCGCGCGTTCGAATCCCGCACACAGCTGCATAATCACACGGCCCGGGATTTAGAGTTTGGTGGTAGGAGGGGAGCCTACCAGTAGGAATGGGTGTGGTGGGAAGAATTGAAAAGAGGGGAGGAGGTGGTGAGAATGATTGATGAGGTGATTTTGTGAATTCGGTTACCCAGGAAACCTGATATCTGAGGTTTTTGTCACTTTTTTTTTATGATCGTTCTGTTATGAGTGAGATATAGGACTCATTAGAGAGTAGAGGAAGTGTCCACATCAACTAAATTACCAGCTGACTGCAACGTTGACGCCAAACATACAATAATCCTACAGTGTGTAAATACCCACTTTTGGCCGTATTATCTGCTCCACCCATTGCCCTCCACACCGGTCACCTGCCACAAATGTACCATGTATTTCGGTAATGGCATCCCAGAAACATTGTTATTGACTTCTCTTGCTTGGTTTGATACCGGTAGTTCTTTTTTGAGATTTGTCGACAGTAAAAGCACTCCCTCTTTGACTCACTTGAGAGCATCAAAAGGATATAGTTGGACAGGTAGAACTCATGTTAAGGATGTCAAGTGTTACGGGGATCTTTTCAGTTGTTGGTGTTTCTACTTTGTTTATATTTGACTGCAATACGAGCTGGTGTGATATTTCTTGCTTTTGGAGTTATCATCCTTACTATTTCTACCACTGATTATCTTTCATGGACTACTGTAATATGAAACTTGGATGTAGGAAGAACTTCAGGGTATAACGTCAGAAAATGAGGCTATTAAAAATCTGAGTTGATGGTTCTAATCAGTAAAGCGAGAGGAACAATTCTGTCTTTTTACATTTTGTTTTGGAGTAGTATTGATGGAATTGGGTGGGTGCTACTTGATATGCACTTTGTCGGATCAAGAGGTTACTGAGGCTGGAGAGAAGGTAATTAAGAGCAAAAATTTAAGGAAGGGTCATCTATAAGTGTGCAAGAGTATAGTGGACAACTCTTGTTTCTTCCCAAACTTTTATTATTGCCAAGGTCTTTCTATATGTCAGTGTGTTATGGGTAGGGCGTAGTATTGGAATAGATTGATATATAGAAGAAATGCACAAATTAAGTAAGGCAAAATGTCTACAGCCTTTGATAGACTCATATAGTACTATGGGCTTCTCCAGGTTATCGCTAGTATCTTTTCTACTGCCATATTTCTAGCAGTTGTGTGGGATTAAGAATGAAGACGTTAAGCTGAAGAATCACTCGATTGAACAGCAAGAAAAGGCGAAAAAGAGTAGCTAAAGAAGATCAGATGCTCCAGGCAGCTTAGTAACATAAGACTGACTACTTGTCTCTGTAATTGCGTTTCACAGTGCTCTATTCACCTCTGTTCTGTAAGCATCATGGTTGAGTTGAAGAAGCCCGCCATAACGACACTGAAGAAGTTCATAAATGGGTTCAAATTTGAGGAGTAGAAGGAATAATAAGTTTAAACTGACGTTTGTAGCGTTACAAGTTCACTTTGACCACTTGCAATGACAGTGTGCAGTCTACCATTATCCGTCTAATCAGTTGTTCAAGGAAGAGGTAAGTAGGATAATGGTGCCTGTACAGTACCGTCGTTTTTTGAGAGGCATTGAAGCATGAAGTTAATTAAAATGGTGATGGTAGCTCCCACTAACTCTTGACACTATTCTCCATACGTGATTACCTTTATCCCTGCTACTTGTACCTGTTGCTAGTCACTGTATGTCAAGGGAAGCGTGTTGGGAGCTCAAAGCGTTGAAAAAGAACTTGGGTGACATTTTGGGAAGTGAAGCACTTTCAATAGGTAGATAATAGGCTCTTGAACCACCCTCCTCCGTTTCTTGTGCTCCAGAGGTCATCTTAAAGTGGAAGTCTTCCGAAACCAAATAGAACATGGAATAGAACTCATGAGAGAACTTCGTGCACGATATCAACAATAGATTGGCAGTAGATGGCACCTTAAATATCATCTCTTTAACCAACTCTTGTCTAGCATAGATTATGGACCTGAAAAAATGAGCTTTCATTTGTCTTCGGGTAGAATTTCTAGTTTTGAGATATTGACAGTCAGAAGACTTACAAGAAAGGTTTCAACTTCGGAAAGCTATTTAAAAGCCTTTGTTAACTTCTGTATGTTCTATAATACTCGTATTATGTTGTCATAACGAATGTGGGAACACATCTACTGTACCCTGAACAGTAGGAAAGGTACAGAAGAGTGCAACATGAGCAAGTTGAGGTATTTCAGAGAAGCAACAGAGTCAGTAAGAACTATATAACAGTTATCACCACTACAGACACTCTCCTTATGGTCCAACAGGAGTCTCAGGATGAGATACCGCTGACAGTTCCAAGGACTAGATCTAGCACTTCAAGTGACACAAAGATGCACTCAGATTCGATTACAATCTTTCAGAAAACACTTCCCTGAAATCAGTTTGAACTTTTCCTCTTGAGTTCCTCTCTCAGACTTGGTCTACTCCGCAGTCTAGAATCTCAGCCATGCGTTCTCGGATACAAGTTCCGTACGGTAGTTGCAATAGACTTGTAGTTTGACTAGGAAACCAACTTTGGTCGAGAATCTGATGTGTTTTTCTGAAGCCAATCAGTTGTCATTTCTGCAAATTATCTCTGGTCCTCTCATGTATAGCATGTTGCTGTATCTATCTTGTACTTGTACTGTGAGAGACCCAAATACAGGCGCAGGAACAAGTCGATTTAACGAAGAAAAGCTGAACTGGAGTAGATAGGATATCCAAGAGTATTTCCCCTGCTGATGTTGTACCAATTACCATCTTCAATTGTTACTGGTACGTTTCTATTCTGTTTATTATCTGAGTTATGTTAACATCATAAAATGAACGAAAATATGACTGGAGTAATCGATAGGCACAGCAACATTTCTGAAGTTTGCTTCTACTTGTAGATTTCTGGCCACCCCTTGGTGTCCTTTTATTTACTACTGTTGTTATTATGTAGACGTAGAGGTAGGAGCGAAAGACGATTAAAAGTTGAAATGAAGTACGAGAAGAGCTCAGTTACATCAATCTAGGTACAACTGCCAAAATGGCAACTTCTAGGCGTTACCAACTGTGTATTACAGCTACAGTCACTCCATGTGTTGATCTTAGGCTTCAAACTAAAGCTATAATGAATACTAATAAAAGACACAAATTGTTTACTAGACTACCATTAGTCAATATGCCTCTTTATGCAGTGCATTTGTACCGCTATATTTCTCTCTCTTCTGCAAAACCCGTGGATGGAGGCAAGACTGGGACCTAAACTGAAGAATAAAAGCTGAATACAAGTGTTGTGAGAGACTTTAAATGCTTTTTGTAGCTACTGTACTAGCATGTTAATGACAGCTTATTAGTGTTACTGGTAAGTACTACTACTGGATTTGTACCTTTCCTGTCTAATGGGTTGATGGGGAAAACTTGGGGTCGACCTACAAACAGATAAAAGCGGAATTCAAGTAATAAAAGACTCTGTCAACACTAGGCCATCTACAAATGTGCGACTGAGCACTTTTTGGTGTAGTTGCAATATCACTGCGACATTACCTCTGTTCAAACATAGAAGGATATAACTCGATAAATCAACAAACAAAAGATGAATTGAGAACAAATGAGAATGCCTTGATATTATTAAGCGAATTTTGGTACAGCATATAGTACTCCTGTATTTATCCCAGTTCTGTGAGCAACTTGGATGAGGTGCCATAACGTCTACATTTAGGAAGAAATACTGAAGTTGGTTGTCTTCAGATAGCTACTGCAATTGTCCAGAGTTTATCAAAATACTTATTTCAATTTTTCTCAATAGTATCTTATTACTTTTCATTAAATTCATTACTCATTAACATCCAGGCAACTTCCTTGGATTACTCTTGTCTCATCTCTCTCCACCTAAGCCACCTCCTTTCTCTCATCTGTACTGGACGCCTCGTTCTCCGTCACTACCGCATTCTTATCCACACCCGCATCGTGTCGAGCATGGTAGACGGCCCGTTCGTAAATCTTCTCATCTCCTTCCTTATCTTCCTTCTTGGCCCACCGTTTCATCAAAGGGTAGTAGCCATGTTTCTCGTTGAAGAGCATACAGAAGATGGCGGCAATGATACAGAGCCAGTAGACGTTGTAGGAGATGACGGAGCCATAAGTGGGCGAGTTTTGCCAGCCAAACAGCGCGTTAAAGATCTGCCAGCCGCCATCGTTCAAAGGATCACAGCAATTCACGTGCCACACGACCTCGTGAATGTTGTATGAGCCCGGACCAGTGCCTCCCTCAGCCACATCTCCGCCGGCCTTTTTGGCAAATCTGTACATTTGAAAGTACCAGATTGCTCGTGAGAAGAGGCCGGCGGCAATGAGGTACAGAAAGCACGTGGAGGCGATCAAAAAGATCTGGATGGACATGAAATTGCCGCCCCGGTAAATAAAGTATCCAATAAGGCCACCTGCAGCCAGACCACAAAAGACTGGTAGTGGGAAGGCTGTAGCGTCTTCTCCCAACCCCACTCCTCCCACAAACACCACGGCCTCAATTCCTTCTCGCAACGTGGTCACAAACGCCAAAATGCCCAGAGCGTACTTTTTCGAGTTGTACCGGAAGTTGAAAATGCTCTTGAGCCGGCCCTTGAACGACGTGTCCTTGTACTCGCCCTTGGACTGAAGCAGCGTTTTGGCAATCTTGACCCGCCACTTTTCCTTCATCTTGTTGATTCGCAGCATGGCCAGCCCCATGAAGGTGATCATGATGGTGGCAATGACACAAAAGATACCTTCCCAGAGATCCTCAAATGACGACCACAGGTTTTTGTCCAGGGAGTAAAAGACACCGATAAAAGTGCCGCCGAGAATGAAACAAATGAGAAGACCAAGTCCAGCACCAAACCAAACCTGCTTAATCAGCTTTTTCTGAAGAAGAGCTTTGTCAGCATCAGACTGGCCGGCAAAGGCGTCAACTTCAGCACTCGCAGACTCTGCTGAGTCATCAGTAGTCTCCAC
The DNA here is from genome assembly GCA_900519025.1 of Yarrowia porcina. Lineage (NCBI taxonomy): Eukaryota > Fungi > Ascomycota > Dipodascomycetes > Dipodascales > Yarrowia > Yarrowia porcina. Next base: position 643,369 of record ULGT01000009.1, on the reverse strand, counting down.
GGAAGCAGGACCCAGAGACTGCTTGATGAAGGCCAGCAGCACCGAAATGATGATGGCCGCCTCCAACGTTTCTCGAAAGACGATAAAAAAGACCGGAACGGAAAACGCGTTGGCCATGGCGAAAATGGGGAAACGATGATGATGGATTAGATGAGATAACGGGTTATATATATGAGGGGGGGAACGAGAGGCAGGCAAGACAAACAAGTCAAACACTGCAGATGGTGCGCCAGGCAAGTGCATTCAGACAACTACGAAAAGATGCACCGGAAAGGGAGAGGAAAAAGTGGAGGAAAAACAGCACGAAAGCCGGCTTAAAATGTAATCACCACAATCTCCACACTCTGATTACTAATCTCCCACTTTTTTTCTCTCAATTCCCTTTTCTCTCCCGTTTTTCTTACCCCTCCTAACTTCTCTCACATCTCCCTCTGACAACTTTCCAATTTAAGGTTCTGCCAAGCTCCACCTAAACCTCCCAAGGTTAACTTTCCCAAAGCCAATATCTCAAACCCTAAAAGATCCCGATAAAAAAAAAGACACCAGCACGTCACAAAAAAAGAAGGACCCCAAAAAAAGAAAGGTCCACAACAAATCTTTCTTCCACGTTATTTCGCAGTTTATATTAAGCATAGATGGAATAGATAGGCGGTTAATGAGGTGGGATGGGGCTGAGTATATTATTGTTTGTTTGTATTTTTTTCTTCTTTTTTTTCGTTCTTTTTTTTCCTCTCCCTCCGTCACCCTTCCGATGTGATTGATTTGATGAAAACGCGGCTTGGCGCCAAGCAAAAAAATCTGACAAGACAACCGAGGGAGAGGAGGAGGTTAAATGGGGGCAAGATGGGTGAAAAAGTTGTACGAAAAAAATCGGAAAAATCAAGGAAAATTAAAATACGACCAATTGACCCTTGGATTAGGGTGTCCTAAATTTTCCCTATTTTTCACAGTGTTTTTTCCACCCCTTTAGCGCTGCCCCTATCGATCCGTCTTGGCGCCCTAACCCTGCCCAACCAACCCCAACCCATGCCACAACCCATAAACCCTATCCGGCTTAGTCTGGCACCAAGACTAGTAACCTGTAGCCGTACGCTGATAGCGGGGTTGGTGTTATGACTGGCTGTACCCTAGCCCGTGCCGTAACCCGTACCCTACCTCTAACCCTTACCCAATGGGTTAGGGTATGTGGACGACGCGTGATACTCAGTTTTTCATGGCTTCTTCACTCCGGCTGCACAGTGTGACACATTACTTTTCTGCTTGTGTTGTGTGTCACAGTAAGCTTTCTATGTTATACTTTTTGTGTAAGCTTTTTTGCAAGCTTTTGGATAAGCTTTATTTAGGCTTTTTTTGTGAAAACGGCTTGTCCAAGCGGAGCCAAGAAGCACGTTGCACCCATCTGATAATCAGACCACGTAAAGAGAGACATCTTTTTGGCCATGAAAAATTTGCACTTGTGCAGATGTAAAGTCAGGAGAGAGCGGCTCAGGAGACCTGGGGGTGCAGATCGGCTACTGATTGGATTGATTGATAAAAAGGGAGAAAGAGATGGAAAAGATTGCGGATGTGAGGGCTAGGGCTAGGGTGACGGTATTGATGGACTTACATGACAAGTGTCTTGGGGAGGAGCTAAGGTGGGTGGAATAGGGCTAAAGTGGAAAAGGGGTATTGTTGAGGAGGTTTTGGCACGTGATCGAAGGGTTAGGGAGAGGTGATTTACCTACGAGATAAACTGTTAGTTTAATGTTGCTATGGGAGTGTCTTAGGGTAATTAGACAGAGTTGTGAAGTGGAGGTGTTAAGAGATGATAGCAGTAGAATGAGACATATAGAGAACAACTAAACCACTCAAAATCGCTCCAAATCGCTCATAAGCGCTCCAAAGGTCCACTACACCCATTAGAACGGCTCATCTACTTCTCAAAGACTTTCAAATGGCCACTTTAGTACGTACCATACTTGTACTTGCAGTCCTCCTTCTTGACCTAGACAGTATGATGGGCATATTCTGAGGTTCTAGAGGTGCTAGAAAAGTGGCAAGTGGACCCGAATGGAGTCCAAAGCAGTAGGATCAGATTGGTACCAAAAACTTGCATAGCTGCTACATAATATTCTGAGATATTCGTCTTCTAATGTTTCGTGTCAAGTTTACTGAGACAATATTTTAATGGGGTGTGATTTCTGTGATATGACTTAGTTGGTAAGTTGTAAATATGTATGGAGAGTCAAAACTGTTGACAGGTATAGCAGTAGCCAGTTCTATCTCCGCGGCTACCAAGAGCCTTATTACAGCTAGCATTTCACCACTGGCCATCTAATTACGTAAAGAAGCTGGTTATAGATACTTGTAGCAGTAACGACTCATGGTACTGTTTCTTACTTGTGACTGTTAATTCATGGGAATAATGTTACAAGTATCTGTTATGAACTTGATGATGGGTGTATAGTGTGTCCTCTCTCTTACATTGTAGAAAGATGTGGTTATAGGGTGTACAAATAGACACTTATACTATACCAACCGACTTAATGAGAGGAAGTAGAAGCTGCTAAAATGAAGGTGCTTTACCTTGACGTCAAGGTATGGTGCTCAGTGTCAGTAAGACAGTATAAGAGGCAAGTATAATTACTGTAGATCTTGATCCAGGTCTGTTGGATGAGCAGATTCGTAACTAATTGTCTTAATCACATATAGATATGTCAGTACCGGTACTTGTAACTACGGGTGCATCATTCGAGAGATGTTCAAATTAATGCCATGAATACAACTATTTCCACCTGTTGATAATGTTTGGTGGAATAGGTGTAGTGCTCTATCTCATTAGTCTTATAGACTGTGAAGCTAAGTAGAGAGAGATCCATCAAGACTGGTCTATGACTATCTAGAAGTAAATGAGGTTGATATATTGTTACATAGATATATATCTCACGTATTATCATAGAAATCAAGAAATTGTGGTTTTATCATTGTAAGAGACAGTTACAATCATGGCTCTTACAAAGGACATCGTTGTGTCAAAGATGTCTACAGAGGTGCTTTCTACAACACCAATGTGAGCTGTAAACTTATATAAGGAGCTGATGGCTGAAAAGATAACTTGTAATTCTATTTCACACCTCCATACCACTGCTCTTCAGCTCTGTAACCGTACATACCTGATCTATAACCTTGGAGATGTTGAAAATCAGAAAATACAAGTACCGGTACTGGTAGCATCGATTGATCTATCAACAGATCCTAGACGTACTGGCACCCCATTCACAAGTATCTTCTCTATTATATCATTGTCCTCTTTTACTAAGCAGTCTAAGAACTGTGTTGAAAGGGCGATTTCTGCTATAGCCACACATAATCCCACTACAAGAACCAGTACCAGTAGCCCCCTCTACTGCCTGAACAATGCACCGACGTTGTTAGCTTGGTTTAGGTGGTTATTGAAGAGAGCCAGAACAAGAACAAGATCAGGGTTATACTTGACTAGACGCTTCTCCTACGATACTATATACAAGTCTTCTGTTGAGTAGAATCATTTCCAAAAATACCTGAGTCACAAACACAATCCATCTGTGTCTTTTTCTTTCCATCTCTTCACTTGGCACTTTCATGTCATCTGTCTGTTTTACTCCCTACACACACTCTCTTGGCATCTGAAACATGACATCTCACTTCAACTTGTTCAATAACCACCCTATAACTACAAAAGTACCACCATTCGAAAGCCCCCGCTCTCCCCATTACCCTCATCTACCTCTTATCTCAAATACCCCACTCCTTCACCTACTAAACCTCTTCCTTACTATTTCTTTCCCTCCCTCGTACCTGCCTACTGCACCTACCAAACTAGTCCAAACCACCTGCAAACTAGTGCCTTGCCCAGCCGCCAGTGGCAGCCTGTCGTACCGGCAAATTGGCACCTTTCCAAAGTGTCTAGCAGTCTTGGCACTGGTAGGGTGGAGACATTGGAGAGGTACAGGATAAGTGGGCGTAGGGTGGAGTAATTAGGGATTTTATTATATCGAAATGATCAGGAGACTGAGCTGAGTCTGCCAGTATCTTTAGTTTTTGTGTTAGACCATTATTGACGTTGTTATTGGGTCAACAGTGTATATAAGACACACTGAGTTGTACCCCACTAAACTTCCGTAATACCACTCCAAAACTTATAAAAACTACACCATTTTGTAGCCCTCACTCTAACAAATCCAACAGTACCACTCTTGTACCCCTAACCCTTCTCCTTCACCTTATAAACTTGTCCCCCTTCAACAGCAACTCCATCTGATTATTTCCGTCATACATGGTCTCGTTTCCTTGTCTCAGAGTCGTATACATGGCCTGCCCCGATTCGGCTAAATTGTCGGTCGGAGTTAGAAGATTTAGCTTACCACAAGAAGAAAAAAATAATCTGATGTTTTTTCAAAAAATCAGAAAAACCCGTAGAAATTCATGGAAGATTAGAATCACTTCAAGAACACTCTTATCTTACTCCCCTAACCCTCCTCTTTCGTTTGGTACTATTTTCAACCAAATTTCTGCTTTTTTCACCTTTTTATTCACCACCCTTCCCACCTCCTTTCATGTGCCTGACCTCCTTGTTTCTCAGAGTCCTTGTCTCATGCAGGTGTCAGGACTCGTGCGTAGAGTTGCATGCGTCTGCATGCGGAGAGTGTCGTGCAGAATGTCATCATGTGGAGGCAGAGAGCCCGATTATGGCTCGAATAATCCCACCACAACTAATCTGAGCTCATATTCACACTCCCCCTATCTGTGGCTCCATTTTGGTACCCGTCACTTACTCATTCCTCCATTATTAAGCATTTCTCCCTTTTCTCTTCTTTTTTCATCAAAATTATCAATCACGGATCTACAAGCCGATCGGGAAGAGATGGACACTTGTGACCTTCCAGGGGTGGGTTTCCAAGCAATCTCTCCGATTATCGCATCTCATTTATCATAAAACAATGTTATAGATGATCTATGATTGGAATGGTGCCAAGCGTTTTAGTGTGATTAGTAAGCGGGCCAAAAAGGTACCAAAATGATCAGAAGAATGAGGAGATTACGGCTGTAGCATCGAAACAAGCGTAGCGCTGATATTTACCGAATTAATGACGTATTTCTCTATCTCTCAAATTAAACTACCGTCGGCACGGTCTGTCGCTGGTCTTCGGCGTTAATTTCCTTAATACCTTATTCGGTCGTTGGGAGTTCTTGTGGTAAGTAAATGGGATCCATATAGGATTGATGTCATGTATTGGGAACAAAAATCCTCGTGTGTTTAGTTCACATGCCAGGGGTTACCCGGATTGCAAGGGGCGAAAAATACCTGGAAAATACCTGGAAAATACGCGTCTTCAGCCCAACTTTAAAAAAACTTAGCGATATTTTGCCAAAACATCAGATGGTTGGTGTCTATAATACCCTCCAAAACAGGTGAAAACGACAATAAAAAACAGCAACATACAAATGAATAGTCCGTAATCAACAGGTAGGATGGATTCTTTACATAATACATACTAAACGTGGCAAATGCTTGCGATAATGCCCGCGTAAACACCTCAATTAGGGGAAACACGACACCAGAAGAGCGGGAGAGCACCAGGATAACTACAAAGAGCAAAGACATAAAGAGGGCATCGAGAGGGACAGGCTGGTAGTGTCCTTGATGGGCTAATGGTCCCATTCCGTGTGTTCGCGGCTACTTTTGAGGGCAGGGCGCGTCCTCTGACGAAATGGGTGTTTACGAAGAAGTGTTGCTGAAGGATTTTACTGTCCCTGATGCTCCCCATGCTGCTCACAATGCTCTAATACTCACTTTTGATGTCCGTTGGTCTTTTTCTGCTCTGTTTGTACGTGTCGTTGGTGTGGATGGGTGATGAGTGGGAGGGAAGAAGAAGAAAACACGTCGTCATGCAAGACGCGACCTCTCGATTTATGCATGATTTATTTCTGATTTTTACATTCGAAATTGGGAGTTCTCCTGTTCAACAAAATAGACCAGGCTCAACTGCCGAGCTTATTTCTCAGGGCTAGGGTTTATCTGTCGAAAAGATAGACCAGCGACAGACCGTGCCGACGGTATTCTCTATTTATCTCAATCTCCATTTAAGGTCACCCCTACTTACACTTTACTTGGCCATTACTTAGCAAAAAAACTTGAAGAAATACACATATTTTACTCTATCAAACATCAAAAAACTATACCTTCAGCTCCAGCCCCCCGTATTTATCCCCTCAATCACACCACAACCACTCCTACCCTTTTACACCTGCGCCACATTTCCTATGCGCCACTCTTCCAGCCAATCACCTTCTCTCTACGCCACTCCTTCCTCCAATCACCTCCGTCTTCTCCAAATAGTGGTACATCGCAGGAGCAAGCATAGGAATGATGGAGAAAGGGGAAATGCCGTAAAAAAACCAAAACGAAAAGCCCTGGAAAAGGACGCACATGTCGTATGTACACCACGCACCGCGTACGGGGAACCTCGGAAGAGTGGATCTGATATCCCGAGTACCGGCCAGCGTGCATATCCTCATGCATGACTCTACAAGTAGAGATTGATCAGATAGGGGCCAGCAGGATCCACCCAAGAGACAAAGACATGGCTCGGCGACTCTTGGCGCACGGCCATCTGATCTGATCTCATACCCTCGCCATTCAACCCGTCTATCGGATGCCGCATGGCCCGGTCACATTCATCTCATTAACTATTTACATGGGGTCCAAAACTTTTGATTCTCTTGAGCTCACAGGAGCGACCCGGGGCAGGGCCGGTCGACAGGGTCATGGCCGTAGCCAATGGTCCACGACTTGTACTTGCGGGACACAAAGTCCCGCCGCATGAACGCCGCGTACGCCTTGGTCGCGGACCACACGTCCTCGTAGTGGATCGAAATGGTGCACTTTGTGGTCGCCAGTGGCACCACGCTAATCACCTTGCCGTAGAACTCAAAGTCCCGCTGAATCTCGGCAATGTTGGTGCCCAGACTCATGACCTTGCCGCCACGCCGCTTGTTCTCCCGCGAGTAGCCGCCGACACCCACAGAGCTCTTCTCGTGCGCGCCAGGTCCACCGCCCATACCGTAGGTGGCCACCATGGCCGCGACCTCGTCCTTGCTGCCGTGCGTGAGCGTCAGATCTAGCACCCGGCGCGCGCCCTCGGTCGTAATCAGCTCCAGCACCTCGGGGTCAATGGGGTCGCTGCCCTGGAAGAACCACTGCGGACAAAAGGGCTGCCCGTTGACAATGTACCGCCCCGTGCGCGAGTAGTGGTAAAAGTTGCGCGCGTGCTCGGCCTCGACAAAGTGGAACTCGATCGTGTTGTCGTCGGCCTCCTCGCCGCTGCCGCCAAACATTGTCGGGTGGATCACCACCTTTTCCAGCGGGCCGCCGCAGGCCTGGGCAATCACGTCGTTGACGCCCACGTAGGCCGGCACGCCCTTGAAGAAGAGAATGCGGTTCGTCGAGTCGGGCGACACGGCGTAAAAGTTGATTGCTGGGTTAGTAAAAGAAGAGGAGAAAAGCGCATAGAGCAGAGAAATAGTAGGTGTTGGCCAACTTCACTAGTCACACATTGCTCAAACATGAACTGACTTAGCTTGAAAGCACCACTTATCACAAAACACATGTGATACCCAAACTCCTAATACTCACAACTCGGAATGTACGCCATGGGCGACTTGATGATGGAATAATGCTGGGTGCCGTCGTCCACGGTGGACACGCTCTTGCGCCAGTCTTTGCCGGTGATGGACCGGAACCGTTCCTTTCGGGTATCTTTGTCACCCCGGTCTTTTTCTCGGTCACGGTTGCGGCCCCGCTCTCGGTCTCTAGACTTGAGACGCTCGCGTCGCTCGCCCCGGTCGCCTCGTTCCCGGTCACGTGACCGGTTTCCCTCTCGGTTTCGGCTGCGTTCTCGAGGCTCTCTCAGGCCCATATCTCTGGGATCGAGAGTGACCTTGGGCTGGCTCAGGTCATGGTAAATGTAAGGTGTTTCTGGGGGCGAGGCCGAGGCAGGTTCGTTGGCCCACGATGTGAACCCCCAGTCCCGCTTGGAGACAGTCAGCTGGTCGAACGACAGCGACTTGACCTTGTCCACCAGCGACTCGGACTCGTGGGTAGAGCCCTTCCGGTTGGCCCGTGAGTCGGCGTCCTTGAGCGGCTCTCGTTTCTTGGAGCTTCTGGAAAAGATTCTACTCATTGTTGGTCCTGAAGTAGAGTGGTGGTGGTGGTGATGTTACTTGAGTGGTGTAATGTGTTGAGGTAGAAGAGCACAAACAGGACGTAAGAGCACAAACAGGAAGTAACAAAGTGAGACGTTACTTGGTGGATGTAATCGGTGTTGGCGTTGTTGGCGTCGTTTGTAGTAGCAGTAGAGCAAGTAGCAACGCTTGAGAGCCAGTACCAAGTGAGGTGTGGGAAGAAGGAAGAAGGGGGAGTAGAAGATAGAGGTAGAATTAAGAGTGGGGATACAGAGTAGAGGACACAGAAGGAGATGCAGATGAGGTGAGGTAATAAGGTTTTAAGGGAGAAAAAGAATTATCGTCTTAAAATGATTAATAATGGTGATACAAGGAATTTGAAAGTACCAGTGTACTCTTTGAGAGCTCAGCTATCTATGGATATATCTATCTGTGACATTAATAGTTCAATTCTGACTCTAGATTCACCTCCTTCTAACAGCCATCTCCTCATCATGCAAGATAACCTGTATCTCGCATAAAGTTCACACATTAATCTCATTACTGCTATGTCGTTTACCCATAAGGTATGGTACTCATGGGCTACAAAAAAGTAGGAGCTCCGGAGTTCAACTTTCGACTCCACCAGCCGTGTTCTCCACATTTAATCGAACCATCTTCTCCAACAGCATATGGGTCTGAATCATTCAGAGGAACAAGTTTGGTAGAAAGAGACCGTTTGAACAGTCGAGACACTCCTCTTTTGCCTCTAGAAGACGTAGGACGCCAATCAATAGGGTACTCAGCATCGTGAGGCTTTGGAGTTCGATGCCTGAAGGGACGTGAAACAGCCCGTTTAAAAGAAGAGGCTGTAGAAGAGACTCGATGACGCAACTGAAGAAGCATACAGTCTCTGGACGACCCTCCGTAGTCTTTGGGAGACGTTTCGTAGACAGGAGCAGCTCCATTGTACACTGAGGGGGTACCTCGTGCATCTCCACTGTACACCATTCCGTACCGTCCTTCAATGCCTCTGTTGACAGCTACCTGAATGGAGTCTTGAACAGAGACAAACTGACGCGACCGGTTAGTGTGAAAGGTGTCAGTGCTGTACCTCGATGTATCGTTGGCTTCAAAAGTACCACTGCTGTCGTCGGAGAACTTGCTCATGGGCTGAATAGAGACTCTGTTTCCAGGGAGATTGATGAACTGGTGGTTTTCATCTAGAACGACTTCTCCAAAACGGACAGAGTGCAAACTGGAATCTTGACTAAGATGGGAATTCTGACTCAAGCGATTATCATGAAGACTCATCCTGTGAGACACGGGACTCTGTTGAAGAGGTTGTTTCTGAGGACTCTTCTGAGAACTCTTCTGGAGAGTGTTGGTCTGTTTGTTCTGCTGAAGAGTACCCTTCTGAACCGTGTTCTGCGTACCTCCCCAGTTACCAGTACCTCTTCCTTCCTGGATATCCATTGCTCTTCTCCTCAGCAACTGCTCACAGAGCCCTTCATACAAGTACTTTTGCTCCTCTTCAAGAGTAAAGCCTGGTCGGTCGGATAAATCTCCAATAGACGACTCAGCCGTCCGAATTGGATGTTTATCCTTCTTCCAAGCAGATACATGATGCGGAGTAAGCACTCTATCTACTGGAGGAGGATGGATATCAATAGTTCCAAACGGGAATCGAACTGCCTTGTTGGGCGAGTCTGAATCAATGGTGGTGTTGCCACTGTGAGGTTTAGGGTACACCACAAACGAGTCGGGTATCTCTTTGTCAAACGACGGGATTCGTTTAGCCAAATGACCTGGTTGGATATCGGAATAACCCGAAGCAGAAAGGTCCTGGTGGGGGAATCCTGAGTAATCCTGGTAGTCAGAAATCTGATTAGGGTAGTCCACATGGTATCCGTCGTCCTGGAATCCGTCAGGGTAAGGGTATCTACCAATGTTCATCTCCTGTGGGTGATTCTCAGAGTAAACATCGGGATATCCCTGGTAAAGAGGGTATCCATAAGTCTCGGGGTAAGGGCTTTCGTCAGGGTAAGGGTACTTGAGCTCAAAGTCCTCGTCCGATTCCGGAGGTACAAACAGAAGTTCGAGCTCGTGTCTGTTGGGATGGGAATCCACCGGTTGCGAAGAGAGGCCTTTGCGCATGATAAGGGTATCAAAGTCACGTGGTAACAAGATGGTCACGTGGTATCAAATGGTCACGTGTATGTCACGTGATGGGTGGTGATCACAGTCACGTATTAACGAGGGTATGTTGATTGTTTTGATATCAATTTTTTGTTGAATGGTGAAGAAGAAGAGAGATTTCAAGAGGCAAGTTGTGGGAAGATAGAGTTGGGAGGAAGGTTGAGATAAGGTGAGGTAGATGGGAGAGTAGTTTAGAAGGGGTGATAGTGGGCAGAAAGTGATGGGATTTGGCCAATAGCGAGATAATGGGCTGATAAGTATGCTGTCGAAGTTATGGACGTTTTGGAGGTGTCTTGAGCGAGTTAGATGGATGTTGTTGGGGGGGAGACAGTGAAGAAGTGTAATGTGAAGTAAGGTAGTTGGGAGGGTAGTTGGGGGGGAATAGAGAAGTTAGAGAGCTTACAATTGAAAGGAATGCTACCGTGAAACTAGCTTGAGACACGAGGAAACTGTTAATTACCAAGTATTAGTCACACTTCCTCTCTTTAGCCACTGCACATGCTTTTCGCCTGCTTTTCTACAGCAGATTACGTCCATATAGAGACCGTGAGCTACCCGTCTTACTTCCCTTCTGCTTTTCTCTGTCATTTATGCCAGTTAGACCTAAGCCTACATGTTGTCTCTCATCCATGCTGTATAGAAGTGCATCAGTGATAAGAAAAAAGTGCTAAAGTATTAAAAAACGTTACAAGGCTTTTGTACTTTTTGTTTCTCTTTTTCTTTTTCCCGAATCGACTTTTTCTAGTCTCTGGTTTCTGGCTCTACCCGATACTGACAGAGAGGTAAAGGTAGTACCACGTACTCAAAGCTACTAGAGGTGATCTATTGCACGGTAAGAGTCTCACTGGGCACCCAATGTACCTTTTCTCACTTCTTTTCTACTTTCTTTGATGGTTAATAGAAGTTTCTGACGTTCCAGGTTCAGTCTCTCGAGGTGAGAGAGGGAACTCTTATGCTCATTAATAGGTGTCAAAATCTCGAATTAAATGGCAGTTAATTTTATAAAAGTGTTAGAAATAACAATATCTTCAAATTATGATATCTTTACGTAATGAACACTCAGGTAAGTCTTTCAGATACCTGTCTTGTAAGGCTCTTGATAGACAACTAAAACACAATCATTGTAGGACGATTTAATAGACCTGCTGAATAGTTTTAAACAGTATCTACTACAGTAATATCTGTCTCTCTATACATGTTTTCTCTTTTATTCCAATGTTTAAAGCATCATGGTACAGTATTCACACCGACAATGTTCGTCTTGCAGTGCCGGTACTTGTTATCTCAGTCTAAAGAACATCTTCATCTTCAGCTAACATGTTTGTTACTTGAGAGATCGTTTCTCACCCAGCAGAGTATCATGTTCATCTCACTTTATGCAGGGAGATATACAAAGATAATGAAAAATTGGGGCTGAAAAAATGAAATGTGAGGCTGGTCACGTGATATAATGTAGGAAGAAGTGGGTTTGAGGCTTTTCGAGTGATTTAAATAGCACCTGAGTTGTTTCATGTTGCTCTACAATATTCATAGTTAGAGGTTTGGAAAAGTGTCCAATGGAAAGATAAGAGTCCTAGAGAGTTGTAACTCGGTCAGACAGGAGTTTAGGTGTGACAGATCCTCTATTCAAGATTTCAGACTTATCGGTTAAATATATCACCAGATAAGTTGAGCTCTATGACGTTCACTTTGGTACCATCTACACGGTTATAAGAGATATACTGTGGAAGAACAGGTCTGGGCCCTCCAGATAACTGGTAGAGTTCTTAAGCTGATTGATAGAGCTACAGTGATGAGTTTTCAATCTTCTTTTAGCTTCCCAGTAGTACTCTAGAGTGCTTACTATATAATATGGACTCCGTTGTGAGCATCTCTACACCTAGCCCTAATACACGCAATATACCAAATGGAACAGAAAAATTAGATACAAGAAGTGAGCATAGATCTATGGAGCCGAGTTATCAACTCCTTGGTTTGATTGGTGACTTATGGTCGTCATTTCTGTTTTTATAAGTACAGTAAGCACTTGTACCAGTGCTCCATATTCAACGGAATAATATAGCTGGCAACTCCATTAGACTGCCTAGAAACACATCCAGGGGAACAACAATGATTCAAGCTACAATCGTGACTAATTGCACTACTTGTAAGACTGCTACAAGGGCTACCATGAAGAGTATCAAGTACAACAACTGGCAGTTCTATAATCACACTACCTGACAACAAATGAGTACCTATAATGCCGGTACTGTGGACTAATGTAGTCTGTCTTGATGTTCACTGATACTTCTACCTCCATCCCTGTTCTTCTCAGTTCCCGTCTTGTTCGTAATTGTTACCGGTAGTGTTATTATATATACTCCTGTACCTCACCTTCGGCTTATTAATCAAACATGTATTAATCAGTACCTCCTCTAATCCTCCTTAAACACCAGCTCTCCCGGGCTGATTTCCCTCCTGAACCACAGGAAGGTTAGTGGGACAACAAAGAGCACAAGTACTATCCACAGAACGGGCTGTCGGACGTACCCGGCCCAGTCATTGTCCCCGTACCCTCAGGTGTGGGGCAGGCCTGGCGCCTGGACGTTTTGGTGTCTGAGATTGAGCCAGTTTCGCGAATCTGCGGCGGCATTGCCCTCAGTAGGCACGTTACCAGCTTTACAGATTTCCAGATGGTTTTCAGGCACCGTTTGTTTCTGTTTAATCTCAGTAGGAGCTTCGACCATGACTAGAGCGAGTCCTTGGCTCATATGCCATTCGATATGGCAGTGGAAGAACCAGACTCCGGGGTTATTGGCTCTGTATCGCAGTACAAAGTTGCCGTTAGGTCGAACATAGACCGTATCTCTTCTCATGGGAATAGGAGCGAATTTGTCCTTGAGAGCAGGATCAAACGACGTCTGGTTGTCATCGTCGTAAGCTGGAGATCTGTATGGAACCTGGAAGTTTCTTCCGTGTAAATGGAACGGATGTTCTCCGTCATCTTGGTTGTTGAGAACAACATCAACTACTTCTCCGTACTTCAAAAGGAAAACGTTGGTGTTGTTTCCGTAAATGACTGGATTGTTTTCGAGTCCATTAGGAGAGGACAACACGGTGTACAGGACAGGAACCTTGGGATGAGTATAGGTGACATTGTTGAAGAAGGCATAGTTGATCCCATCGTCTAGGTTGTTCATAGACATGTCCAAAACAATGGTATGATCTGCATCTGGAAGCAGAGGTTCACGGTCCAGTGGAATGAGAGCCATATCGTCGAACCGTTTCTTCTGGAACTCGTCATCTTTGAATTCCTGGGTTCCTTCAACGTACCAGTTTTTGACTGGGTTTTTGGGAGCATGGGGATTGTACTCGAGATAATTGGTTTGAACGAGTTGCAAGCCGTCAGGAACAGAATCCAGCATGGTAGAGTCCATAGCAGTCGAAATAGCAAAGTTTCTAGCCGCTGAATCTTTAGTTCGAAGCAAAACAGTGTACCGTTGAGCAGTAGTGATGTAAAGAAGATCTGTAGGCTCGGATTTCTCGGTAGTAACTCCGTCGACTTCGATAACTTGAACTTGATGGTCCTCAAACTGAATGTACTGCGAAACAAACGCTCCCACATTGATAATGGTCAGTTTATAAGTCTTGTTGGGAACCACGGGAATCGAAACGTTCTGAGTATCGTTGAACAACAGGTTTGAAGGCACAGGCTCGTCTCCATCGGGATTATATTTGGACATGAAATCCACCATGAGATCCGGAATCTCTTCATGGTACCAATCAGACAAGGTAAACGAAAGATGTTCGTCGTACTCCTCCTTGTAGGGATCTTCAGGATCATGAATCAGAAAACTCTGCCGTAATCCATCAGGATACTGTCCGTCCACGTGACTATGGTACCAGTACGCTCCTGTCTGATCAACGGTGAAATTGTATCTCATAAACTTGTGTTGATCATGGTATGTCTGGGGACACTGGGTGATCCATACAGGTCCATCATTGGCGTTCTGACCCTTTTGGTAGAGTCCATGGAAATGAAGAGACACGTTCTGGGTGCCTAGATCGTTGTAGAGATCAATGACAACTCGATCTCCCTTGGTAACATTGATCACAGGCAAGGGCCATTCTCCATTGATGGAAATGACCCGTCGAGGATTGACTCCATCTGGATTTTGAATGGTCCAATCAACAGTCCAATTGAAGTACTTGTCGGATTCGCTGGGTTTGGGAAGATCGGTCTGGTGGTCGGAAAAGTCTCTAGTTGAAAGATCCACTGGATTGGCGGCTGCTAAGATTGCTAACAGCAACCAAAAGAAAAAGTACATGTTGGAGCTCATTTTGCGTGTGGAAAAGACGTGGAAAGCTTGGTTTCCACTACTCTACCGTCCCTTGTCGCCTTTTAAGGCCAAAATAGACTAGCAAACGAGACCCGCAACCGGTACAGAGAAGGAAGAAGAGTTTGGAGATGATGGAGATAGCATTACTCACAGGGTTTGAGACAATGGGGGCGAAAAAAACGTGTAGAGGAGGTATGGAGGGGGGAGAAGGGTGTAGACGGGGGTAATTGGGTACGGGGAGTCTGATGGTGCACTTGGATTTATTGTATCTCTTATTTTCGACGAATTGAAGTGGTTATCTCTGTATTCCGCCTGATGCATCTAATATATCCATGAAGAAAGTTAATAGCGGATTTAAGAGGCTTTTAGAGGGATGGTAGATTCAAAAAGTAGATGGTTCGGGAGCTCCTGACTCAGTGAGTTCAGTGGTACAATTTCTACTCGTTTCTGATCTCAATTGAGCTCAATAACCGACTTATTCAGTTTCGGAGCCGTTAACTTTTTCGGTATGCAGCTCCGGCATCAAGTGGTGCCTGAGTCGAAAGTAGGGTAACCGAGAAAAAGAAGTCATGTGACCGATATGAGGAGTGGGAGATCTGCTCCTGTTGTTAAGAAAGGTCTGTGGACCTCCAAAACACCTTCAATTTCACACCAGAATATGTGTTTCCCCACCACTCTCATCTCCTCCACCTCAACAGAGCAATGTCGATCATAAGAAAGAGAAATGGGGGTCAAAGTATGTGTTACGGACACCGATAGAGAGAGGAGAAGGAAGAGGAGAAGGACTGGTGGGGTTTTGGTTGTAATTGGTGATTTTGGTATCTTTTTGTATGGTATCTTGGATGTCTTTAGGTGGCAGCTATACTCCCTAGTACATACTATACGGTAGTATACATACCAGTAGTACTTGTACCCCCCCCCTCGCTCTCAAGGGCCCTCTTGGCAAAGCTCTGTTTAGCCTTCTTTGACGGTTTGAGCTCTCTTTTTTGGCTCTCTTTTTTGGCTCTCGAGGGATCTTTCTAGGGTAGAGTAGTGCGGTGCCAAGACCGTCTCATTGGTCCATGCATTGATTAGGTGAGATAGAGAATGGTGGGTATGGTGAGTGAAAGGTGAGTGAAAGGTGAGAGAATAATTTGGTCACGTGAGAAAAAGGGGCGATGAACGGTACCAGTAGTTTCTAGTGGGCTGGACTCGTTTCACCTGTCACTTTGTCTCCACTTCATTCAGTCTCCACCGCCCACCCAACTTTGCTGTTTGGAGGAAACATTGGAACGTCATTTCTGAGCCATTTTTGAAGCCATTTTTGGACGTATTTCGAGGGGAAAGACGGATTAGACGGTTAAGAGAGCCGCTATGATGTTATAGCAGAAGATCGATCCGGTTGTCAGTCGAGTTTGATCATATTGATAAGATAACAGAGATGGCGAGTGTACCTGGAGGTACCTTGGTAGTAGTGTATGGGGAGTCGTAGGATGGTTGCAGGTGGAATTGGGCCGGAAAGGATGTCACCTGACTCTCTGGACCGCCAGGTCGCTTGGTGCTGCTATCTTCCAACTCTTCTTGCTCCCTTACGCCCTCCTATATACCTCTAGATATTTGCTCAAGAAATGAGTCGATAGAGAAAGACGAAAGTATGACCTTGAGAAAGGTGGGATAAGTGAGACAGACAGGATGGGGTGGACGTTGATAGAGTAGAGTGGCTTCAGTAGCTTTTTGGAGGTTTTGTAGTGTTTTTTAGTGTCATAATTTGCTCTCATTCCTCTCCCTCTTTTAGGTAGATTCTGATATCGCTTTTATTCGCTATATTGTATAGGGAACCTGTATCAAGAGCTATATCAGTTGATGCAGAATTCAGAGCCGATTCTAACTGTACCAAAATCTCACTCACTTGCCTCACAAATATCTCATGTTTAGTGCCTCCTAGTGTTCTGCTTTGAACTATGGTTAATGGAGTAAGAACCAAGCAAACACACCCTCATCTCAGGGAATAAAAGATCATCATCTCAGTTGGCATGATCTGATTGAGAAAATTTCATTCTCTATTCACTTCATACAGTTCCTGTTATATTTGTATACTTGTATGGACAGCTCAGGTACATACGGTTGGTGTGAAGTCTCATCTGGAATGATAAGAGCTGGAGAAGTTGTCAGGACTGTCCATTCTCCTCAAGGGACTTGTAAGACGTCTGTTTCGACCCTCTAATGTTACTAAAATACTCCAACTCACAATTACTGCCCACGACTTACACCCCTAGCTCCGAGTATATATGGAATATATTGGCACCGTCTATAGAGATAAATAAACAGGGAAAAGATGCTATGAAGCAAAATGCTGTGATCTAGTGGCTAGACCAAAATCCAGCGTTCTTTTCCACAGAATATTTCGAAATAATCGAGGTTCTATTTTCACCTAGGGGTATAAGTCGTGGCCACGGGTACAGTACTATCAGAACCTCAAGGTACCGGTAGTCTCCAACTACGGAGTTCTGGGCGCTGATACAAAGTACAAGCCGTTCTCAACCAGATTGAGTCTTCTCCTTGGAACGTTCACTGGGATATCCATGATTACTGCAATGAGCACGGTATTGTTGTTGAACAGTACTCTCCTCTGATTCGAGGTAACAAGTTCGACGATGAAGGAGTCCAAGAGCTGGCCAACAAGTATAACAAGACCCCTGCCCAGATTCTCATCCGATGGGGTATTGATAATGGTATGCTTCCTATCCCCAAGTCGGATCAGCCTGAACGACAAAAGTCCAACGCTGACGTTTTCGGCTTTGAGCTTACTTCCGAGGAAGTGAACGCTCTCATAAAAGGTCAATTGACAGTAGAAGACGGCAGTATCAGATAAGAAATTGACTTATCAGATCTAGTCAATATGGTGTAGTCTTTGAGTAGCAAGAGTACATACCTTGTACTTGCCCTTTGGGGAATCTACTGATCTACCTACATTGACCACGCTGAGGCTGAATCCTAGGCCAGAAAGAGCTCTGATGACAGGGAGTGTTCTACTGATGTTTACTACCTTCTCATATGTCTTCTGTGAAGTACGTAGTGCAGGAACAGGAGATTTGGTTGATCTATTAGGACCGATGTCTGTCATGAAAAGGTACCAATAGATGTGAGAGAGACTAATGTCGCTCACTAAACGCCTCAAACCTGCGAACACTTCAAGTCAATAGTTGATGCTTTTTTTCCTCATATCTCTGCATTCTACCTTCAACTACCACTCTCTCATATGAATAAAAATACCTTTTCTATGTATACAGATTCCTCCTTGAATAAGGGTCTAGAATCACCTAAACTCTTCCGCAGAGCCCCTATGATGATGATCCGTGTCCTCTGGAGCTCTTTGAAGCCTTGGACTTCTTCCTTTGTAGTTTCTCCTCATGGAGACTCTGTATCATGCTCTATCCTGTGAACTTGTGTCTTTCTCAGCTCACCTCCTACTTTCTCTCCAGTCTATGTTTTCCATGCTTTCTGACGGCTGCGTCCATGATATCCTGAATGGCGTGAGCTCCACTGAGAGATGTGGCTAGAACAGGTTCCAAAGAAGCCATAGGCAGCTGAGTCTCCAGTGTCAACATACTGATCTTATCAGACTTGCCAATCACACCAATAGTCAGAAAAGGCACATCTTGCTCCTCGACTGTATTCAGATCAATAAGAGCATTGTTAGAATAGACACCTGAAGAACAGGCAGAAACGTAGTCTGTAAGAGGAACTCCGGCATCAATCATGGCTAGACAAGCAGCATTAATACAGGCAGGCAAAAGACCTCCATCCTGGGCAATGACGGTGATATTGACGGCAATCTGGGTTCGAGGATTCAGTTTAGTCAGCACAGCTTCTTCCAAAAGTTGACGAATCAAAATGTTCATTTCTGCCAATCTCTTGTCGTTTCTTTGACGCTTGATTCGAGTCTCTGTACTGAAAGAAGCCACGTTCACATTGACACTGATGACCGCTCGATCGGTGGTATTTTGCCGGTTATCTGGCTCTCGAGGACCATC
The DNA here is from genome assembly GCA_900519025.1 of Yarrowia porcina. Classification (NCBI taxonomy): domain Eukaryota; kingdom Fungi; phylum Ascomycota; class Dipodascomycetes; order Dipodascales; genus Yarrowia; species Yarrowia porcina. The sequence goes on along the minus strand of ULGT01000009.1, from coordinate 624,657 downwards.
AACTGTGCAAACTACCTTGGTATGACCCCATTCGACATATGAAGAGCCATCAGCAGAGGTAGGATGGGTGTTGATTTTGCAGTCAAAGTTGCGGATTTCGTTCCAGCGACGTCCGTCGGTACGCAGACCTTCGGGGGAGTAAATTTCGTGGCGCGACTGGGTTAGCGGAGGGAATTCGAGGACGTAGTCCGAGTGTTCCCGACCACAAACGACTTAGAAAGGTCATAACTCGGTCAAATGAAGTCGGGGAGACTTTTCAAACAGACCAGATGGTTTCTGATAGCCGTTTTAATAGGTCTGGACACTTTTTCCCGTTCAAATCGACCAAAAACTTGACTTATCGGGACCATAGCATACTCCTTAAGATCATGATGTTCAATCATAATGACCTCCAAACATCACGTGTTTTTCCACTTTTCGCCTTCAATCTTTCTCAGATCAAAGTCACGTGACCGGTTTCCTTGTCTGGCCCATTTCCACGTTCTCAGACGTTGTATTACTCACCATTTAGTTGTGTTGTCGAGTAGCAATTAGTGCATTCATGATTTCGATAATTATTTCTTCATGCAGAAAGGCAATTTCAGGCGGCAGTTTTGTGACACAGGTTGGGATTGAACTGGGAGTCTTTGTTTTGCCACCCCGAGAAACTGCACGACACAGTCTGGGGTCGAACTGCGAGCCTAGTCTTGCCACGACCGTAATTAATTCATAAGAGCATAATAATAAAGGCCCACCCCAGAATCGAACTCCGAATCACCACCATTTCTACCACCTTGGCAGTTCGATTCTGCAGCTCAAATCCACGCTCAACGTGCGTCCACCGTTCCCCGTAATTCCCCTCACAGCTGCACTCCTCACCGCTCTCATGTACCGTTGGCCCGTGTGCAGCAGGATGTCTTTCCTTATCGGCACCTGGTGCGTGAATGTGAGCAAACATAATGCGGCGTTTTTCCACACCTGTTTTTTTTCAATAAACAAGTTTCTCATTCCAATGATGTCATCTGGTCATTCCAATGACGTCTTCGTTTAATTAGCATCATCTCTCTTTTTTTTCTCTTTCTTCCCAGTGGATCTTTTGCACAGCCTTGTTTTATCTTTGAACCTGTCTTTTTGGTTGCTCGGTTTTGGTCAGTCATTTTTTACACTGGTGGTTTTTTTTCATACATTTTTTCCATTGCTAAAAAAGGCCCTTGGGAGAGCGCGAACCCGTGTTGACTGCCTTTTTTGCCGAATTGGGCAGCCCCAAGCTTTCGAGACAAACAGACACAACTTGGACACGTTCTCGCCTCTCTGAAATGAGGTCCAGAGTCAGTCTAGAGGATACAGTGTTAGGTTGTTATGAGTCAACAAGGAGAATAAAGGACAATAATCGTCAGTTTCTCAGACGAATATCGGTCTAAAAAGTACATATTCTGGGCCATTCAACTGTGCTGATCAAGAATATGTAATTATTTTTCATTTCTGAGCTCGACTCGTCGACTTAACTGGACCCTCTTGACTCCCCCCCTCTGTCTCTTCTTCAACCGGATAAGCTCCGTCTCTTTATTTTCTCGTTTAGGTTCAATTGAAATTTTATTGGTGAGTCTAGTGCAGGGTCAAAAAATACCAACTTTTTTTTTTTTGCAGTATCGTTTGGGCCTGCTGTTTCGTCATTCTACACACCCCTACCCCTCCCCGCCACCCCATGAACACGGAGACCCCTCAGGCGTCCCCCAGCTACAACTCTTTTCACTACTGAGATTCGGTTCGCCTCACCTGGGGCGTAACATCCAAAGACACTGGGTAACACTTTACCCTTACTTTTTTGAGTAAGAATAGCGGAGGAAAATCCCCTGGAATCAATTAAAAGCCGGTTTCAGACCAACTCACACGACTCCATTTCACTTTGCTCGTTTGACGTTTCTCCCAGGGCTTGTTTCGTCGTTCTAACGTATCGTTTGATTACTCGATCCACACTCCCAGAACGTGATTGACAGATACAACCTGTTATATCAACAACGAAACCCCAACAGACGGTCTCGAACGTTTATAACCACCACTACCACCACCTCACCACACTACAAGGCTTTTACAGCTACAGCTAGAGAGTACTTCTAGTACTGTACAACCACCGTTAACACCTCCAACTCACCACCAAAATGTCCACTGAAACTCTCAAGGACTCTCTCAAGGACGTTCTCTACGGCTCCGTTGCTGGAGCTACAGGAAAGGTCTTCGAGTACCCCTTTGATACCGTCAAGGTGCGTCTTCAGTCTCAATCTGACGTCAACCCCCAGTTCAAGGGTCCCCTAGACTGTTTCAAGCAAACGTTTCGAAACGAGGGTTTTCTGGGCTTCTACCGGGGCATTTCGTCGCCCATTTTCGGCGCTGCTGCTGAAACTGCGTCGCTTTTTGTCTTTTACGGAGCGTGCCAGAGACTCGTCAAGAACATGACGGGTATTCCTGAAGATAAACTGTCAATGTCGACTCTTTTGGGCTGTGGAGCTGTTGCTGGAGCTCTGACTTCGTTCATTCTCACGCCCATTGAACTCATCAAGTGCCAGATGCAGGTCCAGGCTCTTTACGCCAAGCCTCATTCTGCTGCTTCCGTAGGCTCTTCAGCTCACAAGGCTTCCCTTCATACTGCCGTCAAACAGCCCCAAATGGGAGTCTACGAGCTGGTGGTTGATAATCTCAAGACCTCTGGAGTCAAGGGCCTTTGGAAGGGCCAGATGGGTACTCTTTTGCGAGAAACTGGAGGCTCAGCTGCTTGGTTTGGAGCTTATGAGTACGTGACCAAGTTCTTCAAGGAGAAGAATAAGACGACTCAATGCTCCACCTGGGAGTCTCTGCTTGCTGGAGCAGCTGCAGGAATGTCCTACAACCTGTCTCTTTTCCCTGCTGATACAATCAAGTCTCGAATGCAGACTGAGTCTGTTACCAACGGGTCTTCTTCTGGAAAGGGCTTTTTTGAAGTTGGAAAAGAGATTTATCAAAAGGGAGGAATTCGAGCTCTTTACCGAGGCTGTGGAATCACTGTTTCTCGAGCAGCTCCCTCGTCGGCCATCATTTTCTTCACCTACGAGCAGCTCAAGAAGACTTTTGGATAGACTAGAGGAGGAGATATGCATATAGACAATAGATAGATGATATTAGTTAAGACTGACAAATAGATAGATGATATGAGTAAAGACTGACATGATTATTGAAAATAGGTGTAATAATTCATCTATGGGGAATTGCGTCACATGGTTGTAGGATGTTGTTTTAAGCCACAGTGGAATACGATACGAGACTATGTTCCAGAGCCAAGGTTAAGCGTATAGAGGAGAGGAGAAAGAGGAGAAGAGAGAGGGGGGTAAAAGTGGGTTGAATGAGAAGTTATATATGTGAAAAAACTACTGTGAAACTCTTAGCGTATAAGCGGTTGTATTATGATTTCTTATTCTCTCAATTTCAGTTGTTAGGTTCTCAAGTTGGCTCCTATCTACAGTAAAGCTTCAGGGCCCTTCACTCTGTCTAAAGTATGAAGGCAGTCCTCTACATCTACCTCTTAACCTGTCTCAGCACAGAAGGGAAATACAAATATGGGGGACTATGAGACTTATCTCTCTCGTTTAGTGCAATTCCTTAATTTTCTTTTTTACTTATCAGATCACCCGATTGATTCGCCTGATCTTCTCTCACATACTGTACTATTATAAGACAGTCTCGTTTATCTGCCTTCCAGGTGGCTGATTATAATTTCTTCTCTTTTCTTTTCTTTAATCGTCCCTTAATTAGCCCATCTCAGGTGCATAGACTCGCATGGTTCTTTTCTGTGTCACATAAACTAACCTCTACGGTCCACCCAACTCTCTCTTCTTCCTACTCTTGTTTCCACACAACACTATTGCTTTTTGAAACCACTGCTACGGTGAGATAATGTGCTGACAGATACCAGGAGTGATACCACAGCGACGATGAGCGTGACAGCTTCTTGTTACCTAGGTCACGAGCTGCGTGTGACACTGCTGATACATTGATACCCCCTTGGATACCACCAAGCATTACACTCTGCTTGTCATGACATACTGGCTGTGGTGTATTATCAGTCGTGATACCTCTGACCCCTGATACCACACCTCTTACTCCCACCCCCCTCAGCTAACACAGATGGACCAACTCCTCATCCTCTCCAACGCCCAAGTGGAGGAGTTCCTGCACCCGTTCCGGGCAGGCCTGAGAGATCTCCACTCGGATACTAAACTCGCCACACTAGGCGCCATCACCACATTGCTGACATCGATTGAACGTGAAGCCTGGGCGCCCCTGGAGCCGCTGCTGGAAGATATTCTCGAGTTGTACGACCCGAGCTCTTCCCCCAACAAGCCGTTCCAGATGAAGACTTACAAAAAGCTGATTGGCCTAGCCCAGGCAGCTCCAAAGTTCTTTGCGCCCAAGTTTCTCGAATTTGCAACCCTCAGCACTGAAATAGTGTCTACAAAACGCCATCCTGTCGAGTTCCGGCTTCTTCCTCTCGAGTTCATGACCATGTTTGTCACCGGAGTCCCCCACCTCTGCCGTGCCAGCCCCGGATTCATCAAAAACGTCATTTCGTGCTGCGTCCAGATGATTGCCGACGGCGAAGACACAAAGAGCAAAGACCGCGAGTTTCAAAACAGCGCCGAGAAGGAGGCGTGCCAGTTTTTGACCATGCTGGCGCGCGAGCTCCAGGAGACTGTGGTGATGGCGCTGTTCAACTACCTCAAGATCCAGGAAACGTCGCTCGCGTCCACATGGCAGAACCGGTACGCCACGCTCATGGCCATCGCCTCCATTTCCGAGGGCTGTCCCTCGACAATCCTCAAGGAGGAGTACGAGGTGCTTAAGGCTATTGAGAAGGCGCTGTGCGACTCCAGCACCAGGGTACAGTGGGCAGGATGTCATGCTCTCGGGAGAATTAGCGTCGATCTCGCAGGAAAGGTCCAGGTGAGATATCATGAGCGAGTAGTCGCTGCTGTAACCCGTACGTTGAGAACCCCCCGAGCAGATAAGGCGGTACTGGCCTCGTGTGCCACCGCCCTTGCCCACTTTTGCCACAATGCCTCTAAACAAATTCTAACTCTCTATGTAGACGACGTTGTCAACACCCTGCTGCATCTCGTTGACGAAAAGGACAATCCTCTCTACCTCAAGCAGGAGGTTGTGTTTGCCATTGATCGTATCGCCTCGATTGCGCCCGACAACTTTGTGAAATGCTACGACAGATTCACCCCATTGCTAGTCTCACTATTGAACTCGTCCGATTACACTGCCGATGAAAAGATCCCCTTCCTCGAGTGCACCGGCACCATTGGAGCCGCTGTGGGCCGAGACCGATTTTCGCCCCATGCTGAAGAGCTTGCCATCACCTACAGCGCTCTCCGAGAGACGGGATCTTCTCTCAAGTTTTTCTCTGCTCTCGCCATGGCCTGGACCAAGATCAACCCGCTCATGGGCCACTCCCAGTACCTTGATGAGATTGAACGTGTTGTCCGTCCTCTCATTGAGTCTGCACAGGTGGTTCCCAAGATGGTCATGATTTACAACGACGACGATGTCCGAAGATTCACCAAGGCCTCCGACTGGCAGGTTTACATGCTCGGCGGCAAGGCTCTTTGCACTAGTAAGCGAGAGCTTGAAGACAAGGCTCTGGCCATTGGTACTCTGACTTCCATGACTATGCTTCTCAAGGATCGAATGTTCCAAAAGGACAAGCTCGTTGAGATCACCGAGCTGTGGGTCAAGCGATTCGAGTTTGAGAATGTGCAGTCCATGGCCGCCAAGCTGTTCCCTCATCTTCTGGAAGCCATCTTGTTGGATGGTCAGACTACCGGAGCCATGTATCGTCTTGACAGAGCCTGGGGTCTGATTTTCAACTGCTGCGTGTCTGTCATGAGTGAGAACATGTCTGTGGGTACTCTTGCCACCTTCTACCGAGAGATCCACAGCACGGTGCGAAAGCTCGGCCGAACTTCACTTGTGGATCGCCAGATGAAGGAGCTCGTCACCGTTCTTGTGCTCAACATGTCTCAGCTTGCGGACCGACACACTCGCCACTACACTGAGCTTGGTTCCACAGCCCCATTCATGAGCCAGGATGATCGAGAGCTCATCTCTGAGCAGAAGAAGATTGTTCTCTATGCGCATGCCATCAAGGGAAGCCCGTTCATTGCTTTGCTGGAAGAGAAGCTCATGGCCATGCTCAGCGACGTTTCTGCTCCTCGCAACGTCACTCAGGGTATCCGTATCTTGTCGTTCCTGCTGGAGATTTATGGCCGCGAGGTTGCGCTGTACTCTCTCATCAGCAAGGTGACGTCGTCGATGCACTCCATCGACCTTGGAGTCCGAGCTGAAGCTATCCGATGCATTGGTATTGCTGCCGAGTTTGGCGGCGAGGCCTACTCGCAGTACACTGTGCACCGTCTAAACGACCTGTTCAGCTTTGCGGCCTCCCGAGACCACGAGGCCATGTACTGCATCGAGAACTCGTGTGCCACCATTGCCAAGATTGCAAAGAGCGGTGTTCTGACCAAGGGCTCGGATCTGTCCAACATGGCTGTGGATGCGTTCCTCAAGTCACTGCCCATCACTCGAATCCGCGAGCTCGCCCCCACTGCCTACACTTTCCTGATGGAGCTGATGGACAGCAATCACCCTGCTGTGAAGGAGGGCGCTGAGAAGATGATTGCGGCTATCGAGGCTGCATTTGCCGAAAAGGTGCTGGAGGACGACCAGGCGAGGGAGCTGATTCTCGCCATCCCCGGCTGGCTCTACCGAGACTTCCAGAACGAGCCCAAGAAGATGCGGCACCTCGAGTCGATTCTGTCTGACGGAATCCAGGCGGTTATTCGGGACGTCCGAAACGCCATTTAGACATTGATGAAAGCGAAAGCGAAAGCGGAGATTACGGTATGGAAAAGGCTGATGTAATTATTAATAATACGTGGTGGCTGTTCAGATTATTGCCGATGCTCATGTGCAATGCATAAATAGATCTATTACTTGTATTTTACGGTCGGATTACTCCTTTTTCTTTTTCTTTTCGTCAATCTGCTCGACCTTGACCTGGTTGAGGCCCTTGTCCTTGAGCATCTGGGTGATGAGTTCCTCGACTCCATCGCCCACGTCTCCCTGGATGACAATCTCTTCCTTTCCGTCAGCCGTCTTGGTGACAGAAGCTCCAGTAGCAAACTTGGAAGAGAAGGTCTTGGACAGTTTCTTGAGGTCCAGTTCAAACACCTCGAGTCCCGAAACAGAAATGATTCGCTTTCTCTTGGATCGTTCGATTCGTTTGATGACCACCTTTGAAGCCAGCTTTTTCAGCAGTTCTCGTTCAGCCTTGGCTTCATCCTTCTGCTGCTGCTTTTGCAGCTTTCGGTCGATTTCTTCCTGCTTTTCAGCGGAGATAGAAGACGCCTGAACGGCGTTGGTAAGTGCCTCGACAGAGTAGAGCTGGGCAAAGAGCTCCTGGTCGTTGTCTTCCAGCCAGGCCTTACATCGCTTGAATGCGCCGCCAAACTCGCAGTACTCCGGGGGAAGGGTGCACACGCCACAGTAGAGCACGGTCCTTGGCACTACTTCGGTCATCGATGTTCTTGATGATGAAGGATTGAGTGATGCTGAGATGAAATTGTCATGTAGGTTTGGGGGTTGGGAGTTCGACCCGAGGGGGTGCAGTAAGAAATGTCGGTGTGGGAAGGAGTTTGGGAGGGGGGTGGAGGCTTGGTGTGGGGGGTTTGGGGTGTTTTTGATGTGTGGGAATTGTTTGGGAAGTTTTGGAGGTATTCAAGGTGGTATTTGAAGGAGTGCTGTTGTAGGTATAAAAAGGCAGGAAAGAAAACAAGGTTCGATAAGGCGATAAGGAAAGTGCTTTGTTGGAGGGGAGGGGGAAGTGAGAAGGGAGAGAGGGTTAGAAAAGAGGCTGGAGTGTTGAAGAGGACAACAGCAGGGTTCCTGGGATGGTTCTGGTAGGCTTGTTTGCGGTTTTAGCTTGCAAAAGTGTCTCATAATGAACGCTTTACATCATATCATCATTAGTTGAAAGTTACTTGGGAGTTACTTGAGGACACAGCTGAAGGAGGTATCAGGAAGACGGTTTCACCTCTTCATTCTTCATGAGTGGGGGTCACAAAACCCCTTATTATGTTCCACATTAGCCAGCCTTCTGTTATGAATGTGTTTTTAATATCAACAAATGTATACATGACTTTTCGAGTATTTTTTCACATATTGAGAATAAAAACAGAATAATTATTGGCATCGCTATAGGGGACTTTAGTTGGGTGTTGGTTGAGGTATACTTGACTCTTGAAGGTCTTGTGGTAAGTTACCATGGTGACGACTCAGTTTCTCGTACACAGTTGCTCTCGCATCAGCCCACCATCCAAGACATCTAAACAGTTCTCTTCTCGAAGTTCATTCCACTCTACCCCTTGTGTGGCTGCACTGTCTATTTTATTTTTCCAGCGTGCGTATGTGCATGTGGACAGTGTGTAATATGGGGCTTTACTGCATTTCAACAAGGACGAAAAAAGTGCCACATTGATTCCGATTTGAGAATAACGCAAAAACCAATGTCCAGATACTACATTGATATTATTTGCGGTTCTAAACAACGACTATTTTTTGTATCCTGTCTTTTCTTAGCCTTAGCTTGACAGGTGCTTCCGTAATGTTAAGAGGTAAAACGGAAGTTAGACAGGAGGTAAAACAGGAGGTTAACTGAAAGAGTACAGTAGAGACGTTATAACTAATGAGCGAATACAGCCACTGTACGGAGTACCGTATCTCTCCATTACTCGTTGCCCTCTTCCTACTCACACGGTAATTTCTTTTTGACACAGCCTCTCACACAAGCACATTGTATGCATGACCCCTGGACAGCCGCGCGCGTCCCGCTAATGAGGTGTGGACTAATGTGTGTGGGTGTATTCATGTTCTTTTGACGTTATTTTCTTCGTTTTGGTGGTTAAACACTCCTATCCACATAAGCATACCTTTAAGGACGACACTGTTGCTCTAGCTACAACGACAGCTCCACCTATTTTGAGGCTCTACCTATTTTGAGGCTACAAGTAGCTATTTTGGTGCGTTTTGGAACTTTTTTGAAGAGTCAGCCGACTTCATCAGCCTCAGATCGACTTTCTACGCTTTCTACACTTCTCAGTCTCTCTTTCAACTACACTCAACCTCCTCACTGACCGTTATCCACCATGAACATAGACGACCTGGTCAACTCGCCCCAAAAAGGCGACAGTCTGGCAGGGATGTCGATCCAGACATTTTTATCCTCTCTGGTGGTCGCCATAGTCATTTTCGGAGTCCAGCTGGCGATTTTCGTTCTCATCCGGCCGAGAATCAAAAAGCTCTACGAACCAAGAACATACCTGGTTCCTCCAAAACTCAGAGTCGCATCTCCAGGCTCCGGACTGGTGGATTGGCTCACGGCCACCGTCAAATACGACATTGAACACGTGATTGACCGAGGAGGTCTGGACTCGTATTTTTTCCTGAGATTCATGCGAATGCTGCTGTGGATCTTTGGAGTAGCATGCTGTATTGTTATTCCCATCTTGGTGCCCATCAATGCCACTGGAAACACAAAAGATATGCTGTCGGAACCTACAGGCATGGACAATCTGTCGTGGTCCAATATCGGACCGTACAAGAGCTCTCGGTACTCGGCTCATCTGGTTATGGCCATTGCTACCGTCATTGTGCTGTTGGCGTTATTTACTTATGAGCTCAATGTCTATATTGAGAAACGACAGCAGTATCTGACGAAACCAAGTCATCAGATAAGAGCCACAGCAACTACTATTCTCATCAAGTACGTTCCGTCTCATTTGAGAAGTGAAAAGGCCATCAAGAACCTGTTTCGGAATCTGGGAGAGGTCAAAAACGTCTGGTTCACTAGAGATTACTCGAGACTGACTTCTTTGTTGTCTAAACAAAAGAAGAGATACAGAGAACTCGAAAGACTGGTGACTAATCGAATCATTCAGTCGGAAAAGACGTTCAAAAAGAAACCAGAAAACGATCCTGAAGATACCACAAAGTACCTTCCTAAAGCTGAGACGGTGAGAAGTCCAGTAGCTACAGTTTGGGGGATGGAGATTAAACTGCCGTTTTTGGGCCAGAAACATGACTCTATCGACTGGCATTGTGAAGAGATTGAACGGCTGACTAAAGAGATTTCTGCTCTCAAATCTGAATCTTCAATGTTCGATACTCTTCCTACTTGTATGATTCAATTCACCACACAATTGGACGCTCATGTGGCTTGTCAGTCCTTGTCGTATCATAACCCCAACTTTATGGATACTCGGCTGATTGAAACGGACCATAGAGATGTCATTTGGGCCAATATGAGAGGCTCCTTTTATGAAGAAAAGGTCCGGTTTGCTATTGCTACAGCTCTCAATATTGCCTTGATTATCGGATGGGCAGTTCCAGTCTCAGTTGTCGGTTTGATTTCCCAAATCAGTTATCTGACAAAGCTGTTACCGTTCTTGAGCTTTCTGAACGACCTCCCTGACGCTATTCAAGGAGCTATCAGTGGTATTTTGCCTCCTGTTCTTTTGGCACTACTGATGATGTTGGTTCCTCCGATCCTGACTCTGTTGGCTTACCTCAAGGGCATCTCCACAGGCATTAGAGTCCAACTCGACGTTCAAAAGTACTACTATGCATTCCAGTACATTCAGCTTTTCTTGGTCATCACGGTTTCGTCCGGTTTGACAACTACAGTCCAACAGATTGTAGATACACCTACTTCTACCCCGACTATTCTGGCCAACAATCTTCCTAAAGCTGCAAACTTCTTCATGTCTTATCTCATCTTACAAGGCATGATTACGTCCATGAACAACATGTTGCGAGTCGATGAGCTCATTTTCCACCTGTTAGCACTCATCATGCCTGCTACAACTGCTCATCGAAAGTTCTCTCGTCTCTCTTCAATCTCAGAGGTCATTTGGGGTAACACTTTTCCCACATACACCAACCTGGCAACTATCGGCATCATTTACTCGATCATCAGTCCGATCATTCTCATTTTCTGCTTGATTTCGTTCACTCTGACGTACATGGCCTTCAAGTACAGAATCATCTACTGTAACGTCAACCGAGTCAACTCTTACGGCTTGTTTTTCCCTACAGCAATCTTCCAGCTCTTTACAGGCATCTACACTCTCCAACTGTGTCTGATTGGACTCTTCTTTCTGGTCAAAGATGAGAAACAGACCAAGTTTGTGTGTACCAAACACGCCATCATCATGATTGTCGTTTTGGCCTTTACCATTCTCTACCAACTCCATCTACGTTCCAAACTCAAGGCTGTCATTGAGTACCTTCCTGTTGATCGAGCAGGTACGGAAATCAGCCGGGAAATTGTGTGTGAAAAGGGCAAACCCAACATTGCTGACCTGTTCAAGCCAGGAGCAGAGTTCCATCATCCTGAAAAGAGCGAAACTGTGGTGACAGAAGCAGGTATCAACGGAACTAGTATCTCAGTCAGAGAACTGGAAGACATTCAGGAAATGGACGATGTTCCTTTGACTCCTCAGACTGCTCAGAGCAATCCATTTGAGACGCATTCAAGTCACCAGAGACAACACTCCGTCTCTTCTCCTCGGGTCAAAAACATGGCCATGAGTACTCTCACCAAACTGGGACGAATCGTGTACACTGGTTCGGAAGATACACGCACCACCGCTTCTCAGTTCATGTACAGAGGCATTTTTGACCAGCTCAACAATGACCTTGAGTCGATATCTGCTGATGAACGGGAACAGCTGCTGAACCGGGCTTTTCTCCATGAGTCGCTCCGAACTCCAGATTACGTTTGTTGGATTCCCGAAGACGAACTTGGAGTTGGTATCAGAGAAATTGGCCGGATTCGTCAGCAGTTTCCTCTGGTCAAAATCTCCAATGATGCCTGTTACATTGACAAGCTCAAAATCATGTTCACCAAAGCTCCCCCGGATTACGATGAGATTAAGAATATGAGGTTGTAGAAGAGTAATGACGTTTGGGTGTTAATGTGAATAATGATTGATATGAGATTGTGAGATTGTAGAGATATGAATGATGCTTCGATGAGATGATATACAGTCTGTAGAGGTGTTACTGTATATATAACGATGATGTATCGTATGTACATACAGCCTCAGTGGAAGACCACATCTTGGTTAATATCAACCCTAGAAGGATAAGAAGGTCTCGAGAAGACGGCACGAGGGTCAATAGTTCTAGTCTTTTTTCACAAACTTGCTTGTATCTCTTTCTTTCCAATAACTGTAGTGTTGGCCACGCTGTACCGCCCAGAGTGAAAACTGAACCCGAATTATCTCGAAATATTCTGTAGGAAGGACCGCTGGATTTTGGTCTGGCCGCTAGATCACAGCAGTCTGCTTCACATAATCTTTTCCCTGTGAATTCATCTCTATAGACGGTGCCAATACATTCCAGAGTACTCAGAGCTAGGGTGTGAGTTGTGGCCACGGAACAGTACATTTCGTTTAGCCCACTTTACCCTAATCGGAGAGCTGTAAGTAATCAACACACTAGATATGTGCCGGTATCATCCTGCCATGATCAACTTCTCTTTTATATTGAAGAGAAGGACTTTTTTTTGGTTTTTTTTTTTTTTTTTTTTTTTTTTTTTTTTTTTTTTTTTTTTTTTTTTTTTTTTTTTTTTTTTTTTTTTTTTTTTTTTTTTTTTTTTTTTTTTTTTTTTTTTTTTTTTTTTTTTTTTTTTTTTTTTTTTTTTTTTTTTTTTTTTTTTTTTTTTTTTTTTTTTTTTTTTTTTTTTTTTTTTTTTTTTTTTTTTTTTTTTTTTTTTTTTTTTTTTTTTTTTTTTTTTTTTTTTTTTTTTTTTTTTTTTTTTTTTTTTTTTTTTTTTTTTTTTTTTTTTTTTTTTTTTTTTTTTTTTTTTTTTTTTTTTTTTTTTTTTTTTTTTTTTTTTTTTTTTTTTTTTTTTTTTTTTTTTTTTTTTTTTTTTTTTTTTTTTTTTTTTTTTTTTTTTTTTTTTTTTTTTTTTTTTTTTTTTTTTTTTTTTTTTTTTTTTTTTTTTTTTTTTTTTTTTTTTTTTTTTTTTTTTTTTTTTTTTTTTTTTTTTTTTTTTTTTTTTTTTTTTTTTTTTTTTTTTTTTTTTTTTTTTTTTTTTTTTTTTTTTTTTTTTTTTTTTTTTTTTTTTTTTTTTTTTTTTTTTTTTTTTTTTTTTTTTTTTTTTTTTTTTTTTTTTTTTTTTTTTTTTTTTTTTTTTTTTTTTTTTTTTTTTTTTTTTTTTTTTTTTTTTTTTTTTTTTTTTTTTTTGACTGAGTAATTCTACACGTAGAGATGTCAAATTATTGAGAAAATTAACTTGATTGAAGAGAGGAAAAGCTTAGATATGAACTTTTCTGATGTCGTTTAGTCGCTTTGGCTCACTTTCGGAGCTCTTGGGGCTTCTATTGGTGTGATATGATGTTCGTCTGTCATGGTATAACATGTTATAGTATGTCAACGGTACCAGGTGGTATAATGAGGAATGTAATGATAAGGAAATGATTTTTATATTAGAATAGGCCGATATGATGCTGTGGAGGCAATTTGTAGCTTCTTGTGGCTATTTTAGCTGTTTCGAGAGGTGTAGTAGGTGGTTGTACGGATGGGTAATAATACGTGTGGAGATTATCACCGTATGGAGGTATCACTGGACATATGAAGGAGAAGACTACAAAGACTTAACCAATGATTATTATCAGTTATTGTTGAAGATTGGAAAACTCCACATATCCACTCTTCACCTAGATAATCTCCAGCATCAAGAGGCATGTTCAGAGCTTCAGCTAATAATGCAGATTTGAGTGGGTGTAGGTCGTCAGGGTGGAGATACAGGGGCTAGTGAAGGGTAGGAAGAGGAACTAGTAGCAGGACTTGCATGTAATGAAATCTATAGGTTTCTTTGGTCAGCTTCATTTCTGGACTGTCAATGGAAGACCTGGGTGCAATGGAGTAGAGGTGTATATAGATAGATTTACATTCAAGATAATGGCTGTGAAAGACCTATAGACATATATACTTGGCAATTGCAGCTCAAAGTTGCATCCTGTCAGTGTTCAATCTTACAAGTCACTCTTTTAGCTGCTTCAAGAGGCATGGACCTTGTTAGACCGAAAAGAGTATTCCTTACAATAGTTATATAGAGCCCCAACAATAGAGATTTGGCAAAGCCAGCAGTACCATTGAACTCCTCAAAATCTGGGGAGTCTTTTGGTACCATAATATCTTTATATCTTTATATCCATGCATAATTGGCCTGACATGGAGTGCTACTCTTACCCAGCTCTCAACAATAGCACTTTACAGCGCTCAATAAAGGTGGAGGAGGGAAACTAAATATACCATTAGATTTTTAGAGCTGCGGGGAGCTGTTTGGTACTGTTATCTTTGATTTCTGCTGAAAACTCGACTCTCAGAGTGTGTAGTTGTCCATGCCTGCTCTCTAGAGGTACCACTCAGAACCCGCAATAATGATCCTACAAATATATAAACTTGACCATTGCCATCTCTGATCTCGGTAGATTCTTTTGGTACTAAAAACGTCAGTATTCTCCAAAAGGTCTCCATTTATAATGATGCTGTATACAATCTAGGTGTATCATTGTTAAGCTGGGTCCAAGGCTCTATACGGGGAGAGCCCTATCAATCGCAATGGACGTCTCACAGAACTAACAAGTACACCGCTAGAATCCTAGAGATTGGTAGATTCTTTTGGCATAGTTAATTCAGCAAAAAGTTCTCATCAGGAGTATGCTTCATCTCTTCATTGTTCAGAATGGTGTAACCTCCTTAGGATCCTTCAAATGATTAACAGTAGAGACAGGCTTGAACTGCGTAACGGAGATTCTCTATCAAGTCGTACTCACTTGAGAGAATTTCTCTGCCTGGGGAACGATCTTATTACCACTGTAGCTGACTCGACGTATCACCACTTTATTGGTTCTGAATGGAGTCCATAATCTCATTAGTGCTTCTTCAGCAAACTACTCAGTTTAAGAAGCTATACCTCATGAAGCAGGTCTCATGCCATATCTCAACCCAACAGTGATCACTTGAATGGACCAGTGCTAGTAGTTGCTGTCCATCTAGAATCATCATGGTCTTGGGGCTCACCAACTCTCCTCTCCAACACCGTACAACTATGATGGACGTATAGGCGGCTGTATATGGTAGACAGTTGAAGACTTCACTGGAGACCTGAGACCCAAAGTACATGATCAATTAGGACTTGGCTACCGTATGTACTGTACCGGTACTTATCTTCTTGTAAAGACGTGTATATCAAGACCTACCAGTACCACTCAAAGGGTGGGTGTAGTTGGGTACATTTTGACTGCTTAACTCAGCTCTCTTGGGGGACTCATTAGAGCTGTCTTATGGCCTCAAGAGTTGTCTTCTAGATCCTGCCTAGAGACAACTCGGTACCACTAGACATGAACAGAGACACGTCTGGATAACTTCATGAAGACATACAAACGCCGTACTTACCAAGTGGCTACCTGGGTCATAGACTAATACCAGTATAATGAGTTGGTTTCACTTTACTTGGAATTTAGTTGAAGAATAATTCCGCTGGGGGTTACTTTTCGGGGTTCCAGGTATACTGGGGAGATAAAAAGTAGACCTGTGTGTAGATAATTGTCTGTAGAGTAATACTACCTGCTTGAAATCAATATTAGAGCATTATTGGAGTTGCAAGCTCTCTTCTCGTATTCTTCCAGGTGGTAACTTTACTTAGCTTTACTTGGAAAAGGAGGTGGGACAACATACAGTAGAATTACTAGAACAAAGGCTATATTTTAATACCAGTATAAATCCTGCTTAGTAATCACATCTACCCTCACATGCCATTCTCTTATATCTCCCCTATCTATCACCATCTTCTGGTCAACCTTACTTGGTAACGTGACATGATTTCGGGTAATTTCTTATTCACCAAAGTCAGATGAAATGAGGCGATCTCGGTGCATATAATAAAGGCGTGATAATGGGAAAAGAAAGCAGAGCTCCTTACCTTTCTTGGTCACGTGATCTCCCTCCCCATCTTCCTCTGCTCAGCCCCCTTGCATCTCATCAGTAGGTGGTCACCTCCGTATGTTAGAGTTCCCACCAGTGTATGTACACGTGTGATATCTGTTTAAGGACATCACTCTACACTTACCGGTACACCTGTTGAGAAGACCCTAAGGAGGAAAGAAGGGTATTTATATTTTCATCTACCCAACACGACATTGGCCTTGCAACAACTTGCTCTCTAACCAAAGACAAAGGACAAAGGACTCAGGACAAAATAGGAATCTGCTAATTTCCTACTTGTACCTGCACAAACAAAACACTTTTAGCTGAACTTGACCTCTGGCTCAACCAACACCCATGCCATGCCATCTACCATTGCTCTAGGATGCACGGTGGGCATTGTTTCGTCTCTGTGCCAGTCTGTGGGGCTCACGTTACAACGCCAGAGTCACATTTTGGAGGACCACAAACCGGGCTCGGACTCGTACCGGCCTCCTCATCGACGGGCGCGCTGGAGAGTCGGACTGCTACTGTTTCTGATCGCCAATGTTCTGGGCTCGTCGGTTCAAATCACCACTCTTCCGCTGGTGATTTTGTCGCCGTTACAGGCCGTGGGGCTGGTCTTCAACAGTATCTGTGCCACAGTCATTCTCAATGAACCGTTCACGGTGTTTTCGCTGGTAGGCACGGCGCTGGTGTCGTTAGGAGCGCTTCTGATTGCTGCGTTTGGCGCAATAGAAGAGCCCAACCACTCGCTCAACGAGCTGCTGGTGCTCATGAAACGCAAACAGTTTGTGCTGTGGATGGGGTTCACGGGGCTGCTGGTGCTGGGCATTGTGGGCGCCATCAAGGCCGTTTCGCGGTCGCAAAAACGGCTCGGAACGGCCAAACGAAGAGCCAGCATCAGTAGTGGGTATAGCACCATGACGGAGGAGGATCTGTGCGAAATCAGAGACTCGCCGACCACGGTGCTCATCGGACTGCTCTACGGAGGCATTTCCGGTATTCTATCTGCGCATTCGCTGCTGTTTGCAAAGTCCGGAGTCGAACTGCTGCTCAGAGCAATGACGTCGGGGTTGGGGGATTTACAGCGGTGGCAGTCGTGGGCGATTGTGGCGTGTTTTCTGACGCTGGCAGTCACCCAGCTCATGTTCCTCAACAAGGGCCTGAGACTCTGTTCCACGTCCATTCTCTACCCGCTGGTGTTTTGCGTCTACAACATCATCACCATTGTCAACGGTCTCGTCTACTTTCAGCAGCTGGAACGGCTGTCTAGTGTCCAGATTGTTCTTATTATTCTGGGCGCCACACTCGTGTTTGCAGGAGTCGTGGCTCTATCTTGGCGCTTCCAGGAAAAGTCTTCTCTGTCTCATGTCTACGAAGACGAGGAGATTGAACCGCTCATGCCAGCCGCTATTATCGCGCTGGAAAACACCATGGAAGAGACTGACCTTGACGACGAACGAGACACGTCGCCGTCGCCGTTGTACTCGCAAAATACTAACATCCAAAACACCTCCAACAACAGTGGTCGACGCAAACGATGGTCGCTGTCCATCTCCACGACCCCAAACAATGCCAGTTCAGCCTCGATAGCTGGACCCCCGTCTCCTTCGCCGTTGCGGCTGCACAGACGGTCCATGTCGTCGCTGTCGTATCTTCCCCAGAGCCCCAGCAACCGACGCAAAATTTCTGTTCAGCAGCAGACCCTTATGAAGGAGCTGGGACTGTGACAATACTAACGCTCTTATTTAATATAGAACAAGTGCGTAGCACGAGTGCAAAAGGCGCTTGTGCGAGCACCAAAAGTGCCTGGACAGTGCGTAGGACAAGTGCGTAGGACAAGTGCGTAGCGCTTGTAGACGAGTAGCGGTACTACCCGTAGTGCTTGTAGATACATGTAGTGTAGATTCTCGTAGAGATCAAGTATCTTACTCGCTTGTAGGATACTTGAGTGTCGCTGTGTAAGAGTATCGAGCGAATAGGTCCCTGGAATGAATGAACTTGTCGTTTATCGAAGGACAATTCAACTGTCAAGTGAATTGCTGTTATTGTAGTGTTTCATGTGGTTGTATGAAGAAGAAGAAGAAGGAGAACCTCTGAAAGAAGACATTGAAGAGATATGGAGACTGGAAAAGTCCATAGGAGGTCTCTAAGAGCATCAAAGAAACGTTCTAAAAAGTCCCTATGTCTCTAGGATCATTTTTCGTTGTTCTTGAGTCCATGTTCTGCTGACCCGTATAGACAGAACAAAGACGCGGCTGAAAAGTGACAAAAAACACACAAAAAGACAGGAGAAGTTGTGCAAAGCGGATAAACAGCGTATTCGGTCGCCCTGGACAACTCCCTGAACCTCCTCGACCCGTTTTTCACGTTCCATCGGTGATCTTCATCGTTAGCACCACTTTGACCCTAATTAAAGCGCCAAAAATACTCACCTGAAACCCAGAAGCTGACAAGGGGTTCTTTGCGGCGTAGATAACGTGTTTGTCAAGTGTTTGAGTGGTTTAGAGGCTTTCTAGACCTCGTAATCGCTTAAAATATCGTTTTCGGATAGGGGTTGTTTAGCAGATTTAACATGTGATTAGACCTACTAAGAATACGAGTGCCGGTACAGTACTCGTACAAGGGAGTATGTATAGCTCTCCGGCTTGATTGTATATCTATCCTGTACCTCTGTCCACCTGTCCCTTCTCTACTACCAATTGTGCATCGGTAAGTTGGAGACAAAGATGGAAAAACAAAATATCTGAGCAACTATTAGAGAGATTTTCGGGTAAAGTAGCTATGGTGACAATGTCTCGGATGCCATGCTCGGGTCAGCCTTCCTTTTGTCACAGTCTGTACATTCAGAAATAATAATGTGGATTGGGTGCGTTGCCTCACAGTATGTACAGTAATAAGTCGATATTATGATGTGCAAACGCCCGTATGAAACGATATAAATACAGGGTACCTGTCCCTCGGCGGTGTGAACGTGTTTCTGTCGACTCTGGACAGGTGTAGCTTGCTTACCAGTTGCGATTTTTCAATGGTCTACTATGCTTGCACCTCCTGACGCGCCTGCACCCCTCAATGGCAGCAACTGACGTCCAAAATCGCTGGGGAGTTGACCAGAATGTTGCCCTTTGCTCCAGTAAGAGATCGGTTCTTCTCCCCTGTTTTTTGGGCTTGTTTTGGCGTTGTGAGGACCCCCCTCCGTGGAGCAGCAATCTAGCCTTTTTGGTCTTTTTCACAGCCCATCTAAACACGCACAACCCTGGGAAAATGTCCAAAAAGTCCGTAATTCAACCCCCCCAGCTGGAGATACTCCCGTTCCCCCCTCAGCTCGTGCATATCTCTTGGTTTGTGCTCTGCTCTACTCTTGCTCTTGTGCTTAGCCAGAGCTGAGACCCATTGGTCCAGGTGAGACATCATCACGAGTCTCCACCCGCATAGGGCCGACTAGGACAAGGACAGACAGTAATAACAAGAGTTGCTGACTACTTGTATACGTAAATACAGTAGTACAAGAGATATAGTACTGTAGATACAGAGATGCTATGTTCAACAATACAACAATACAGCAAACCAACACCACAAGGAGTTCAACTCCACCAACACCATCTCCCCGATACTCCTGCAGTACCGTAATGTACGTTTGCCCTATTCTGTCGGTGCATAATGGAAAAGAAAAGCGAAGAGAGCAAGTGGAGACTGACAGTAGAGCTGAGAGCACTGTAGAGAAGGGTATACGAGAACATGTCGGTATTCCCGGTAATGTAGAGCATTCACATTCACTCGACACCCTGATTAGCTTCTTTGATTGGCCACTGGTTATCTCCGTTGTTTGTCTTGGGTTTGTTCCCTCGGAGATCGGAACCCCTCACCCGTGGTCCCCTCTTAGACACGGTAAGCTGCGAAAGCAAAAGGCGCACAGACTTTGCCTCGTATAGCCTACCTGAGGGGTATACCGAAGTCTGTGGACAAGGCCTGGAGCACACAAGGAGGACCCACATACACAAGGGTGCATCGTACGACTTTGACCAGGTACGAGTGTTGTTAGAGACTGTAGGGTAGGGTTAGGTCCGGCAGTATCGGTATTTCCGGAACTCGTAGCATACGTCGTACCCATACCCTCGTATCAAAAGCAAGTAGGTCTCTGCTTGGACCTTTAGCCCTGATTCAGAAGAGTTAACACGGCTGCATCTGGCGGAGGTGAGGCAGAGTCTTAGACTAAGACACCCCCAAAGAGGTATCTCCGGTTGCAAGGTATAACTCCGGTCTATGAGATTTTCTCTGTTTGGCCATGGATGTTTTTTTTCAGGGCAGATTCATTCTCCGGCCGCCTTCATGTCCAAGCCCAAACGTGCCTACATTCCACGGGCCCCCCAAATTTACAATTACAGTATTTTTGGCTTTTGCAGTATTCGCCTATGCACTTCGCTATTGGGAGAACCACAGGGCTGGACAGGAACCGAACCAACCGAACGAACCTCACCAAGACTCGGTAAACGTGTCCTCCGAACCCCGAAATGCCGGAACTCCACTGTGCAAATGTATCAGGTACTCCCACCAAGTAGCCCATCCAAGGTGCATATTGTTTAATACTAGTTTGTGGATTACATTTCACATTTCTTTTCCACTGGAATTTCTTTTGCCTCATTTGGTTCATCACATCTACACTTCATCTCTGGTGCACATCCCCATTTCTTTTTCGTAATACGATTGGTTTCAGGTTGCACACACTCTAGAACACATGCTGGCCACGCCTACACCGCTGTCTTATCGTCCCGTGCGACAATCTGGGGCAGACCCGCCTCCCCTGATTCTGATTCAGCCTGCTGATCCGTTTCAGAGGATCTATTGACGTGGAAAATAGAAACAAGAAAAAATATGAAGACGACCAAAACGACAAAAATGACAAACTGACAAAATCACCACCTCCAGATCCACCGTAACTAGACAACGACGAATCTCTAGTGGCTCCTGGAGTTGTCCTCGCTCTCAGATTCCTCCTTCATCTTCATCTTCTCTTCTTCTCCAACTTTTCGTTAAGTCTATCTTACCCTGCATAGATAACGAAATGAGCTGATTTTCGTTGGGTTAGGGTGTGGGACATGTCCGATAATTGATGGAAAAGTTTTTGGAAAACGTCATTGATGTCAAAAAATTCGATCCTGTCACATGACCTGCCAGGTACTAGCCTGACGTGTACATATCCGGTCTAAAAGCACACTACTGTACGACTAGTCTGGGTGCTTGTATGGCCAATGTTTGGATCGCTCATTTAGCAGTCTTATTATAGCTGGGTTTACGTTTGGGTAGCTGGTGCAATCGTGTTTCATAAGTGAGTGGGATGCAGACCCAAATCCACAAAAAGAAGCCAAAGTTAGTCTGGCTTTGGGGCCCACAAATCTTCTTGTCTGGTTAATGTGTCAGGTGCAAACGACTCTGTGTCACCATGTCTTAGGCGAGGGCATGTCTCACCCAGGGCTTGCAGGAGATGTGGTTTGGGTTGACGACTTTTGGGGCATTTATGGGTTGACGACTTTTGGGGCATTTACCCGGTTTTCCCTTTTCCCGTTTTCCCGTTTTCTCTCGGTTTCCCTCTCCGGTTGTGTTGTGTCCCCCCCCCATTCTTTTGCGCCCATTGCTGACGTGTTCGTATAAGTGCCGAATGCTTGTTGCTCTCTTTTTCTTTTTGGCAATGGAGACTTTGGACCTTGTTTGTGAGTTGCAAGATCCCTTGTTTGGCTTTACAAGTTTGGACAAGGCGACTGGGTTAGTTGGTTTTGGCTCATTTTCTGTTTTTCGTTTCCCTTTACTTTATGTACTCACTCAATCTCTCTCTTTTCAGGCTTGTTCCTGATGGGTCAGGGTCTGTTTCACTTTTGCGTCTATATCCCATCTGCTGCGCAAAAGGGCTTTGTCTGTCGCCACCTCGGGAGAGCATAACAAAAGTGAGGATCATAGACAGCAGAGATGTGGATCAGTGACAAGAGTGAGACGAGGACTAAGTGAGACGAGGTAAGACATCGGAGGTTCAAGGGCTGGGATGTGAAAATGATTGACACGAATTAGGAGATGAATAGTGACATGAATCAGAGACAGAGCCCAAAGAATAGAGACAGACATCCTATTTAATCAACATATCGTATATTTTCACATTCACTCAGATCCATTTCCAAATTCATTTTTTTTGCCCACCCCCTACCTTTATTACACTCTTGATCACTTCCGAGCTTGCTGTTCGTATTCGGATTGCAGCAATGGCCGAGTCTCCGAAAGGTGTCAGGAACGAGACATAGCATGGTTGGTGCGGGGAAGCGATCGAGAGAAAAAATCAGAGCCAACAAAAAACCATCAAACGATGAAAAACGATATTCATGGATTGCTTCAGAGTGCCAGGCAGGATTTTCTTGTTTCATTTTGACCTTTTTTTGGTTCATTTTTTTGCCCATTTAGTTTCACATTTTTTCGCCCATTTCGTCGCCCACTATTGCCCATTCCTCTGCACTGAAGATCAGGGACTAGTGTAGTGAGACTAGTCTTGGACTTAGGTTGGCGGTTGTCATGATGGATGCAGATACGAGGTGAGAAGTGAGTAGGTGAGTGAGTAAGCGAATGGGTGGTGAGTGTTACCACGAATATGACTTGATTATGTTTTTCGACTAAGGACGTACTTCTGAAGTTTTCCTTGTCTACTGTACTTCTGATACTACAGTGAACCCCCCTTAATGTTATCTACATCTGGTGCCTGAGACCAGTGAGATAGTGTGGATGGACCCTTTAGGACCAAGCACTCCTCATGTGGTGATAACCGTTGGAGGTGAGGCGGCTCGTGTGTCACCGTCTAGGGTGTGAGGCGGCTCGGGTTTCAGGGCCAAAACATTTGCAAAACACTTTTTCCAAATTCATTCCAACCTCTGTCTCACACATTTTTTCCATGCCTTAGTCAGGCAGCCCTGCTCGTCGCATCCAGGCAGCGTACGTTCCAGAAACAGACGACGTTTCGCTTGACCCGAAGAGCCATTGAAACATAGCTGTGAGACAGCCAAACCTCCTAAAATGGACCTTGAGGCGTCACAGACAGGAGCTCGGGTAGACAATATACCCAAAAGATACCCAAAAGAAAAGGCCCAAAGGGACCAGAATAAGACGACCAAAAAAAAGGCGGAATACCAATCAAGCAGCCAGACCGCGAGTTGACAAGAGGTCGGGCCGATTGGGGTACAGTAGTGGGGGGGAAAATGGAGGTGTTCTGGGGGGGAAAAAATGGACGAAAAAATGGTGGACGAAAAAAATAAAAAAATGGAAATTGTGTGGTGATCAATAGCCCTCGTCTTTCTGATCATTTTGGTGGTTTTACGACGCCTTTATCTCTCGTATTGTGTCCTACTTATCCCATCTCATTCTCATCTCCGCCATCTCAAGCTCTATCCAAACTCATTCTCAAAGCGTCAAGCGGCTACCAGAGATATTATCTGGAAATGGCGCAGTGAAGGAGGCAATGTGGAAACGAAAAGATGGACTGGGGTCATGTTTTGCGGGTGGACGGAATGGTCAAAAATATGGGCAAGAAATTTCAGGTCCAAAACTCCACAAACAACATCACCATTCCACCATTCCACCCCTTGTCTGCACAATCCATCCCTCACATCCATTCTACTTTTCAATCCTTGGTTTTCATGAAATGGGGTGATTCTGCAACCTGATGGACTTGCATCAAACTTGTTTCGGTCCATATGCGGTGCCGTGTCACACATGTTAACTTTAGCAATCGAGAGGGCGACAACAAGATGAAGAAAATATATTGTAAAAAAAACACCAAACGACAAGAATCAACCCAACCAAACCGACGTAAATAATGGGTTATATCGCCAGGTACCATCGTATCACCAGGCACACTAGTTCAACGTGTAACGGTCTAGACAGGTTGCTCGTATACTAGCCAAAATATGCACATGCACGCAGACAAAATATAAACCGACCTCCGACCAGAGTTTGGAGAGACCCAAGTGTAGGGAAAAAGTCTTTGGTGGTCACAGCCCCATCAAGAAATGAAAGGCCAAAGTGAAAAGGGACAAAGTGAAAGGGACAAAATGAAAACCAAACGAAACCCAAGGTGAAGGAAGAGAGCATAAGAAAAGATGAAAAAGAGAGAGGGAAAATAAAAAAAAATAAAAAAAACAAAGTCAACTCCTTGTCCAGCGTTTAAATTTCGCTACTAGGCGGGGTTTGAGACCAGGGTACCATGGACAAAGGGCCGTGAGCAACCCTGTGTGTGCCCCGCCTGTCAGTTTGGCATTTGCGTTACGGTTAGGTGTTTACCCTATATAAACATAGTTTGAGGGAGTGATGAAGTGAACAACTTCTCCATGAAATGGACAAGTGTGGGGGTATAGGATGTGTGTAGACTATATGAGCTTGGATGGTTGGTTTTGTGGTTGGTTTTGGTAGGTTTTTTTTTTTGGTTTTTTTTTCTATCATTTTGTCCCTCCATTTCGCTCTTGTTTTTCCAATAAAGTTGTTTTGGCGCAGATACGACTGGCTGCCCAGGCGTTCGTTTAAGCACTGCGGAAGGGGTAGACAAAGAAGGGGTGGGTTTGCAAGTGCACCAGATGATGCAACAAGAGGGGAGTCTATTTCTTGTTTGCGGGCACGCACGCACGACAAGCCATGTACTCTATTATCCATTTTTTGAATTGTATTCCACTCTCCGCCAACACTCTACTGTATATATACCATGGGTCCGAAGACGAGGTAGCGATATCCAACGATTGACCAGGACCCCGATAATCAGCATCCAGGAACCCGCTAGCAACCGACAAATTACTCCAGCAACCATCACCGACGCCACCCTCATGAACTACTACCCGTACTACGAATTTGAAGACGACAACCAGGTCACATATGTGCGAAACACGCGCGAAGAGCCGTACCAGGGCTCGCACGAACAGGGCTCTGCTCCCGGCCAAGGCGGCCATATGACGACCCGTGCAAAGCTCGAAATCCAGGGCGAAATCAGAGACATGAGCCGCAACTGGTCCAACGAAGAGTGGACGAAACGACGTCGACTGGTGCAGTTCAAACGGATCCAGCAGGATTCGGTCATCAAGGTGGAGTTTATGCCGTTGGCGTTTGAGGACTACGAGCCGGGAATGGCGTGTGTGAGCTGCATTTACTGGGATCAAAAGGGCGAGTGTGTCATCACCAGTGTGGACGCCATCTACCTGCTTGAACAGCTGGTCAATTGCAAGTTTACCATTGAGGAAAAGAACCGAATCAGACGAAACCTCGAGGGGTACCATCCTCTCACCGTTTCCAAGCAAAAGCCCAGCTCAGAGGACTTTTTCAAGCTCATTATGGGCTTTCCTCAACCCAAGCCCCGAAACATTGAAAAGGACGTCAAGGTCTTCCCCTGGAAAACCCTGGGAATGGCCCTCAGAAAGATCATCTCCAAGTACTCCGCCACCTTTGGAACGCCGTCTCATAACCACTATCCGATTTCCAAGAACCAGGTCCAGGGTCTTCATCAACAGCAGGTCCAGGCCCAGCAGGTCCAGGCTCAGCAGGTCCAACAGCAGCAGGTTCAGGCCCAGCAACAGGCCCAGCAATCGGTTGCCGGACAACCAAGCCAGTCGCCGGCTTATATCAGACACTCGCAACCTACCCCACCCCATTTGCCTGTTTATGGCCAGTACCAGCTCACTAGTGGCTCTGGATCGCCACCTAACCTGCCTCCAGTCATGCCAAGACAAATGCCCTACTACGTGCAACCCGGACAACCGCCTCTACAGACACAGCTTCCGGTTCCACAGCCCCAGACCCCTTCTTCACCGCCTTCTAACCCCTACAGAATCAACACGTACGATAGTTCGGCCTCTGGAGGAGGTCCTTCCAACCCGTCGTCGTCGTCATCTTCCTCTGGAGCTCCTCTTCCTTCGTCTACAGCTCCTGTTCCCGGCGCTCCTCCGGCCCCAGGTCCTCCCGGAGCTCCCCTTCAACAACCGTTCCCTAACCCACCATTGAACGGAATGACTAACCATAACCTCCCCGTTCCCCAGATGTATTATCGCTAATTTATTGAGTATAGAGTGAGACGGAAGTGAGTCCGGAAGCGAATGGCCGAAGGTCATGAGCGGACAACAACCCGTAATTGAGTCCGGAAGCGAATGGCCGCAGGTCAAGCGGACAACAACCCGTAAGTGAGTGGCCGTAGGTCACGAGCGATATATTGTACGTGTAGACTAAAGCGAGTAGCCATAGGTCGGACAACAGCATATTGTAGTATTACTGTAGTTGTTCTTGTAGACTGACTTGTATTACTTCAGCTGTTCTGGTAGACGGACCTGTACTTCGCACTAATTACTATAGACGGAGGAGGGTGCTGTAGGTTATGAGCGGACAACAGTGTAGACAGACCTGTATTACTGGTGTGTGCTAATAGGCAAGTATATTGTAATACTGTAGTTATACTGGTAGACAGTTGTATTACTGTAGTTGTAGACAGATGGCTATGTCTAGGGTTAGGACGGACAACATCATAGTATAATGCTAAGGCTGTATATCTAGAGTGTAATATGACTGACATTAGCAGAACTCATACTCGTAAGAACGGCATATTGTCTGGAGACAGGTCACTGGAGACAGGTCACTGGAGACAGGTCACTGTAGACAGTATTATGGTAGACAGAGGGACTATATCTGCTACATGTTGGTATAGAGATCAATACCTGTAGTAGACAGATGACTTTGTTTGTACGCCTGGAGTAGCTCTTTATGGATGTAGTACTACTGGTGCGGACAACAGCATGTATAGGTGGACTTACCTGTAGAATTAAGGACAACAATGGACGGACTATGACTTTGTATTACTGAAGGTATACTGGTAGACAATGTATAGAGAAGTACGAAAGACACATTACTAGTACCATAGACTCCCTAAACAAGGTACAGCATATTGTTTGTAGGTACCTGCTAGACAGACTTGTATTTCGACATAAAAGGACTTCTAAACAATGTAGTGTATTACTGTAGACAATTGAATCACTTTAGACAGACTACCTGCAGCAAACTCTCAAAGAGTCCGTAGAAAGACTGCTGAGACGTTCATGATTCTTGTACCAAGAGCTTCACGCTCATACATGGCGGTGTTTTTTGCTGTAGAGAATCCCTTGTAAACACCCTTTAGTTACTACTTATTCTTACCTCTTTGTTGAAAGGTGTACTTGAATACCAGTACCATATCGATCAATGGGTAAACAGTATGGGGACTTCTTATATGTCCTGTCAATGAGATGTAACTAAAAAGATAGTTGAGTGAAGGGATTGGATCCCTCGTGAGCAGTATACTTGCTTTACATGTTTTATTAGATGAGGGAAAGATGTGCCTAGCAGGTAGTTCGGTAACTCCGTCAAAAGAAGAGCTACGGGAAAATGGAGTTCATTTTTGGAATCAGCTGAATCAGGGCTCAACAATGGTATATTAATTGTTCCTACATCTTGAGACTGAGAGATTCTTTGGTGGATCAGCTTAGAAGATACACTGCAAGAGAGGATGCAATATGGGTCTGTAGACAAGACTCACAAGAGCTGTGTCATCTATCAATATATCTCACGTGAACACTGTCTGATCACGTGACGAGTACAATATTGTAGTGTATATCACGTGACTTGTGGTACCGTAGTTGTACCGGTCCTTTCAGTTAGTTTTTTTTTCGGTCATTTGCCGGCGTGGACACCGTCCAACTAGTCTATGGCTGCCTTGATGCACTTTTAGTCGGTTTTAGTGCGTCTTATGAGACAATCATTAGCTCGGTTTCACCTGTCATAGCTGCACGGGTTAGTGTGGGTTAGTGTGGGTTAGTGTGGAGGAATTAGGACAAGTTAAGCGGAGAAGAGAGAGAATATTACTGGTGACGATTGACAGATTGACGTTTGAAGCGGTGCGACAGTACTTGCTTCTGTAAAATGAAAACAGAGACTTTTGTATCGAGTAGTGTTTGGTGTACTTGTACCTGTACTTGGAGAAGGCCCGTACTGTATTAGTCCCGCTGAATTAGCCCTACTGCATCTGTCCAGTATTATACCTACACTCATTCGTCTCATAGTTTTCGTTCCTTGTTCCTAGTTATTACATAACCCGTATACAGCTCTTTGTCTAGGTTAATAGTTCAGTACCTGGTATCGTAGTATGTACCAAGTACATCTGGTACCTTGTATGCATTGATAATATCGTGGAGAGTATATAGCAAGACTTTTTGAACTTATGACTGTATATGAAGATCCACTTTTAGACGTAGAAGTGGTCCAAACGATGGTCTAAGAAAGGTCCTAGAAGTGGGCCAAAAGCTGGTCTAAAGCTGGTCTAAAGCTGGTCGTAGAGATGGTCGTAGAGATGGCCCTTTTTTTGGCCCTAGAGATGGCCTTTTTGGCCCTTTTTATTCATTTTTTCTTTTCCCTCAGCCGCTACCATCGCGCTAACACTCAATACGTCCAAAGTACGTTATCCATGCATGTGATTGAGAGGAGGAAGAGGACCATACGAAATATACCAGACATATGGAACACCAAAAAGAATAGAAAAAAAAGTCTCAGATGTATATAAAAGTGTATGACGTCATATATGTCACTCTATGTCACTGATCATCGTATAAATACATGTACAATACCTTCTTTCCTCCCCATTTGTCGGCCCCCCAAATATTGCCGCCGCCGAAAAAAGCAAGGTGAACCTGCTGACTGGGGCCAGAGTCCGCGGCTAAGAAAAAGACTTTTAGTTTTCAAAGTTGGTCCCAATGTTAGCGAGGGGAGGCCAAGGGGAGAAGAGGGAGACATGATAATGAGGTGAAAAAAAAGATGAAAGTGCTCGAAAAGATGTCACACGTGATCAACGCCACTGACTAAGCACTCTGACGCTGTTTATCCCACTTTTGGAGCACTTCATAACCCCACTCAGCGCTCTCTCCTCATCCTTGCTATAACACCTATATACCACTCCTATAGCACCCAACCAAACCTACTCGGTCATCATTTTTTAACCCCAGAAAAAGCAAACGAGCGCGCTAGAGCCCCATGCAAGATAATCGTCCACTCAATATATATCCAGCTCCGCGTCGGCTTTTTTTCGGCTCAGTTTTCTGGGGAGACATTTCACCAACATGCAAGCTGTACCTGCCTAGATGAGGTTGGGGTAGGAGAAGAGGTGATAAGAAAATGGTGAAGGAGTGGAAAGAACTGGTCAATTGAGGGGTGGCAGAGTCACGTGACCGTGGACATTCGATTCGCCGCTTACTCAGCATTTTTCCCCCATTTTTCCCCCATTTTTTCCCGGTCCAATTCCCTCCCCTTTGACTCCATTTCTCACCTCGGCAAAAACCGTTTGCAGCTCCTGTTCTTTCCGAGAGCAGTGGAGATTCCGAGGGTTACCCTGTCCAATCTTAACTCCGAGATGCAGCCTGTTCACATGGCATGAGGGGAGTGGAGGATATGGGGTGATGGAGAGGAGGAATCGGGGAGTGAGTGGTACCATTGTGCTCGTCGAGATGAGGCGAGTCGATTGGTACCATGAAATCAAATATATGGGTCTTATTCAACATTGCTAGGTTCTCCCCACACCTTGCAAACCCAAAAGATTCCGGTTGCTGTGCTAATTAAAACAGCCATGGAGGGATACAGAGGGTGCAGATATTACGGGGTTTGAGATGAGATATTATGACGAGAATTATACAGGTGTATGCGGTGGGCTAGGGGAGTCGAATGGTTGTTTTTTCACGCGTTTCCACCCACTAATGGCTCTGTTATAGTGTCTTGATCAATCCTTCACTCGTCCACCCTAGTCTCCTTGTAAGGTATAGGTTAATGCTGTTCTTGTTTCAGTGTGGGGAGATTATAGACATGCTCCACCATACTGCTACGTCATCGACTTATTTCCGTTACATAAGCCCCATTTGAATCCCTCCAATTGGCCAACAATACCCCGGATTATCCGGCGAGGCCTCGGCTTGTCCACGTCACGTGGTCTCTGCACCCCGGATGAGAAAGTTGAGCGGAAACTGAAAAAATGGCACAACGTTGAAACATGAAAAAGTGGAAAAAAAGACAACCATTAGGACGACCAAAATGGCGTTAAAAAGGGACTAAAAGATGGTAATTGGGCTATAACCGGGCTGTACAATTGAATTGATTGATCGATGAAGCATTATACCCCTTCTACTCACCTCTTTTCCTTCATCTCTCCCACTGATAACCTCACTGCAACACACCGGAAAGCCGGATGCTACCCCGGAGTTGTACCTGGCCAATAGAACAACCGTCAATTGATCTTACATGAATATGAAAAGCAGAAAAGGGAGACATGGACTGGTTAAACTGGGTCGACGAAAAGACAATGACCTATAGAGCATTCATTGTGTATACTACCACCTCTGCTACATCTCCACAGCAACCATTGTACGTACTCACTATTGTCTCCGTCTAGTCTCGTCACATGCACGTCTCGTAAAAAAAAAGCTGCGGGCCAAAGGACCAATAAGTGCCGAGGAATGTTAAGCCAAAAGAACAACGACGATCAAAGGGGGGGGTGTTGTAAAACAAGATGGGAAAAATTGCTGTTCATTTTGGTCATTGTTTTTTTCAATTTCGAAAATCAATTACACATATTTCCCCCCTTTGACCGCAATTAATCCGGAATGAGGTGCCGTAATATACCGCTTGTTCCATCATGCTGTTCCATGTGCCGGAGCCGAGCCGGACAAGTGTGTTTAAATCGGCACGATTTTGTTCGGGGGTTAGGGTTCACCCTGGCTAATAGATGTGCGCTGATTGGCTCGTGCAAACCCAAAAGGCCCGCTCTGCAGTCTTTATAAAACCTCTCCGAGGCCCACGATTCAACTTTCTCCTTTCTGCTCTAACACCACATATCACAATGCTGGCTTCTCGAGTTTCTCTCAAGGCTGTGAGTATTAGAACCAAGGGACACTTGCCATGTGTCCAACAAGCGACAATGAGGAGGACACAAACGAAGATGACAAACGACGACTCCCGACAACAATCGACGACAATGATCTGGCAAATCGACAACGTGACATGGGTCGTGTAATATCGACTTGATTCGGTGGCCTTAACAGTGGGCCACGTCGACTTTATATGTTAACCTCACAAGTCGACTTTAATTGTCCATATTGGCTATTTGACTTGTCGATTTGACTCGTCGATTCGACCGATCAACTCATGTGACCTGATTGGTCAACGACACGTCATTGTTTCAATTGTGATTTGTCTTTGATTCTGTGTTACAACATTACCCATGTAATCAATCATACTAACTCAGCCCCGCCTTGCACGATCTCTCGCGACTACCGCTAACTCGTCGCTCAACCTGGACTCCAAGGTCCGAATGAACAACTGGGAGGCCAACAACTTCCTCAACTTCAAGAAGCACACCGAGAATGTCGAAATCGTCAAGGAGCGACTCAAGCGACCCCTGACCTACGCCGAGAAGATTCTCTACGGCCATCTCGACAAGCCTCACGAGCAGGAGATTATCCGAGGCCAGTCCTACCTCAAGCTGCGACCCGATCGAGCCGCCTGCCAGGATGCCACCGCCCAGATGGCCATCCTCCAGTTCATGTCTGCCGGTATCCCCACCGTCCAGACCCCCACCACCGTCCACTGTGACCATCTGATCCAGGCCCAGGTTGGCGGTGAGGCCGATCTTGCTCGAGCCATCGACATCAACAAGGAGGTCTACAACTTCCTCGGCACCGCTTCCGCCAAGTACGACATTGGTTTCTGGAAGGCCGGCTCTGGTATTATCCACCAGATTATCCTCGAGAACTACGCCTTCCCCGGTGCTCTGCTCATTGGTTCCGACTCCCATACCCCCAACGCTGGTGGTCTTGGTATGCTCGCCATTGGTGTCGGAGGTGCTGATGTCGTCGACGTCATGGCCGGTCTCCCCTGGGAGCTTAAGGCCCCCAAGATTATCGGTGTCAAGCTGACCGGTAAGCTCTCTGGCTGGACCTCCCCCAAGGATATCATCCTCAAGGTCGCTGGTATCCTCACTGTCAAGGGAGGAACCGGTGCCATTGTCGAGTACTTCGGCGAGGGTGTTGACAACCTGTCCTGCACTGGTATGGGTACCATCTGTAACATGGGTGCCGAGATTGGTGCCACCACCTCCACCTTCCCCTTCAACGAGCGAATGGCCGACTACCTTAACGCCACTGGCCGAAAGGAGATTGCCGACTTTGCTCGACTTTACAACCACTTCCTCTCTGCTGATGAGGGTTGTGAGTACGATCAGCTCATTGAGATTGACCTGAACACCCTTGAGCCCTACGTCAACGGTCCCTTCACCCCCGATCTGGCCACCCCCATCTCCAAGCTCAAGGATGTCGCCGTCGAGAACGGATGGCCCCTTGAGGTCAAGGTCGGTCTTATCGGCTCTTGCACCAACTCCTCTTACGAGGATATGGAGCGATCCGCCTCCATTGCCAAGGACGCCATGGCCCACGGTCTCAAGTCCAAGGCCATCTACACCGTCACCCCCGGTTCCGAGCAGATCCGAGCCACCATTGAGCGAGACGGTCAGCTCCAGACCTTCCTCGACTTTGGCGGTATCGTCCTTGCTAACGCCTGCGGCCCCTGCATTGGTCAGTGGGACCGACGAGACATCAAGAAGGGTGAGAAGAACACCATTGTCTCTTCTTACAACCGAAACTTCACTGGCCGAAACGATTCTAACCCTGCCACCCACGCTTTCGTCACCTCTCCCGATCTCGTCACCGCTTTCGCCATTGCTGGTGACCTCCGATTCAACCCTCTCACTGACTCCCTGAAGGACTCTGAGGGCAAGGAGTTCAAGCTCAAGGAGCCCACCGGAAAGGGTCTGCCCGACCGAGGCTACGACCCCGGCATGGACACCTACCAGGCTCCCCCCGCCGACCGATCTGCCGTCGAGGTTGATGTGTCCCCCACTTCCGACCGACTCCAGATCCTCAAGCCCTTCAAGCCTTGGGACGGCAAGGACGGTATTGACATGCCCATCCTCATCAAGTCTCTTGGTAAGACCACCACCGACCATATCTCTCAGGCTGGTCCTTGGCTCAAGTACCGAGGCCATCTCCAGAACATCTCCAACAACTACATGATTGGAGCCATCAACGCTGAGAACGAGGAGGCCAACAACGTCCGAAACCAGATCACTGGCGAGTGGGGCGGAGTTCCCGAGACCGCCATTGCTTACCGAGACAACGGTATCCGATGGGTTGTTGTCGGAGGTGATAACTTTGGTGAGGGTTCTTCTCGAGAGCACGCTGCTCTTGAGCCCCGATACCTCGGTGGTTTCGCCATCATCACCAAGTCTTTTGCTCGAATCCACGAGACTAACCTGAAGAAGCAGGGTCTCCTGCCCCTCAACTTTGTCAACGGTGCTGACTACGACAAGATCAACCCCACCGACAAGATCTCCATCCTTGGCCTGAAGGACCTTGCCCCCGGCAAGAACGTCACCATTGAGGTTACCCCCAAGGACGGCGCCAAGTGGACTACCGAGGTTTCTCACACCTACAACGCTGAGCAGCTCGAGTGGTTCAAGTACGGCTCTGCCCTCAACAAGATGGCTGCCTCCAAGAAATAAGTGTTTTGCGTCAAGGCTAGCTGAAAATTTTAATACTATGATTTGAAATGAACTGAGTGTAGAGTATAGAGCTATTGTAGATGAAGGACTTGAAAGAAGAGAATATGATATCACAGAGGGTGCAAGTATCGTATCGTACTTGTATGTTGTCTTCATACTCTAATTAGACGGTCTTCATAGACAGGTGTACACTGTGGGAGAACGGGACCTGTCGCCTGTAATAGTTGTATTATTGACACGAAAAAGACGAGAAACGACTTTATTAGGCCTGTTTAATCATCTCAAACCGCTTCTTTTCTAATCAGACTCAATTCGGCATGTTGCAGAAACTCCATATTGCCCTTACACTCACCCATAAAAAACCCCACTTTTTTGCTCTTTTGCAGCTGCTGACTAAGCAGTTTTTTTCTCGGAAGTGGTCCTAGAGCGACATAAACGGTACCATTGTGATCTTTGCAGTCAGGAGATTATTAATAACTCGTTCTTATGTCGTTTTGAGCGGTATTTTACTCAGTTTTGCTGTTGTCAAAATTCTCAATTCCATGTTCACCCTGAGTTTGGGCTTTTTGAGAAATTTCAGAAAAATCTCAAATTCCGTTTTTTCAAAATCTGACCCAAAATTCTGAGGAGCCAAAAACACTTCTACAGCAGCACTACACATTACTGACAAGGGAAGGAGAGGTGGTGGAGGAAAATAAATTTGTCCATTGTATTCCCTGAGGCCGTGGGAGTATTTTGAATATAGAACTTTGTCTATATTGTTCTTTTTGGTCTCTATATATTGGCCTTTATGTCCACTCTCTCCAAGAAAAGTGCCTGAATTTGACCAAGTTTTCCATATAGTTGCTCAGGATTTTGGCCATGTCTGAAACCTAACTAAAAGCCAAGTAAAGTGGGAAGGGTAGAAGGTATGAGTGCCCTTATAACTTGGTAAATAAGGAGAATTAAGCAGGAAAAAACTACTGAGATATAGGAACAAAGCGTCCAGCTATCTAATGAACGTCTTCGCAACTTTGTGACACGCCTGGAACCCCCAAAAAGTACCCCCAGCGGAATTTTTCTTCAGCTAATTCCCAAGTAAAGTTATAGCCTAACTGGGGACAAGAGAATCGACATATATATATCTAGGGCTTTTTATAATGGAGGACGCTAAGAAGGCGAGCATGAATACGAAGGGGACGATAAGAAACACGATGAGGAAGAATAAGGAGACGATAAGAAACACGATGAGGAA
>ULGT01000009.1:478401-589717 GCA_900519025.1 Yarrowia porcina | reverse complement strand
GACGATAAGAAACAAGATGAGGAAGAATAAGGAGACGATAAGAAACACGATGAGGAAAATTAAGGAGACGAACAAAACAGCTGGTAAACCGATGAGGGAAGTATGGATTCGAATGGTATATTCACAGTTGGGCACAAGAATACGACTAGTCGTTTTGAGGAGTTTTGCCAAGGGAGCTACCAGGTACCGGATTTTACACTGTAACAGATTGGAGGCCTGTCACAACACGTATCATCCACCAGAACCTGTAACCACAAGGCAAATTGAATCTTTTTTCTAGACGTAATTAGCGTGTAAAACTTGTTGAAAAATACATTCAATTCAAAGGTTACTCTTACAATGTGAAGTTATAATCAATTGAATGTAATAGAAAAAAAATAAATATATATATCAGATTGACTGGAGCACGTTCATCTGGTATGGTACAATGGTGGGAATGAGACTTCCAGAGCTATATAAGTCATTAAAAATTGCCATTTAAAAGCATTCCGAAATGAACAAAGTACTTCAACCACTTTGTAGATCTTATGGTGAAATAGAAGTGCTCTTTGGTGACCAGAACATACCCACTAGTCAGTATGGAGTCAATTGAGAGTATCAGTAGAGACTAGCAAGATATTCTGGCAAGTTCCTCTGTCGTTTAACGCCTGGGATATGTTATCATCTATGATCAGTCACTAGACATGTTCGAGAAGATGTGTTGGAGATGCCGTGGAGACATTCAGTGAGTGATGAATGTACATTTGGATGGAAAAGAGGTATATGAACTGCATGGATGCATCGAATCAGAACATGCAGTTAATGTACCTTGTGTGTATCTGTTGAACGCATAATGGTGTTGTATCCTTGCTGTAGGCATTCATCTTTAAAGGTCACTCTTATGATGACATACCATAAAGGCGCAGTCCACTGTTATTCCATACCCTATACTACCACCAACTAGAATAAAGACACTACGTACCGGTACCATACTTATCACCAAAACTGGCCAGTCGCATACTTGTAGTTATTCAGAGTGTTGTGCTGTTTGAACTTCAGCTACAAGTACTATCTGATATTACTCGAGTTACAAGTCCTAGTTTTGTCAGGGATACAACAATACCTGTATCATAAACCAGTCACGTTTGGATTTCGGGAGCCCATTTCCATTCCACGCTTTCAACAGCCTTGGAATAGTCATTGTATGTGTCCTGGTGACTTTTCTATCCTTCAAGTGGACACTCCGTTGATTACTCACCCTACCCCACGCTTCGCGGCTCGGAACACGTCAATTAGATGGTTCCATGTTCCACTTGGCAGATTGTGTGGGGTATCAAGTTTGACGTGGTGCTAGAATGTGATTGTAGGAAGAACAACCGCCAGATATATACAGCCATTATATATGATTATTATAGTATTATTCTGATTATTCAATAATACTCTTAGTAATCAACTACAATACCTATACTGCATTGGAAAAGATCTTACATCAGATCTTGCCTCCTCCGCCCCTGCATGATTTGCTCATCAAATATTCCCCCTTCTTATCCTCACATCTTTCACAAGCTGGGTTAGCTCCCCGCCAAAAGCCCAAACTCTATGTCTGGTTGTGTGGGGTGCATCATAAAGAATAAGTTGAAGGTATAAGAGGCTACAACTGGCCACTATAACAGGACATCTAACGGCTCTTCAACACTACAAAGTGAAAAAATCAACTCTTCTTCACTCATTCATTCGATTTATCACCTCCTACCGCCTTAAAACTTCTCCCTTCTATCAACAATAGGTTGTTAATAATCGGTGTCATGCTCCCCCTACCACAATCCTTCCCTCTAGGCGAAAAAGACCAACTGGTCCTCGTTTCGGAAAAACCAACCTACTACGTGCTCACTCTCAATGCTCCACCGGATAACAGACTCACTCCCGAGCTTTTGACCGCCTGGATCGAAGCTATGGAAGCTCTGGCTCTTTATGCCGAGGAACCGAAACCTTTGGTTATCACCTCAGCTTTTCCAAAGTACTTTTCCAACGGATTGAACCTGGAGGCGACGGCTAACGTTGAGAACTTCACACGAGACTTCTTCTACCCCCTGATTCGAACTCTTTTGGACTTTCCTTGGCCCACTATTGGGTTCCTAAACGGCCACACTTTTGCCGGAGCTTTTGTGGTGGCGGGATTCTTTGATTTCAGAGTAATGAACCCGGATCGAGGCTATCTGTGCATGAACGAAATCGAGTTCGACGCTCCTATCATGGGAGGAGGAATGGTCATCTTTACCAAGCTGTATGGACGTCCTGTGGCCCAAAGAATCACAATGTTGGCCGAACGGTTTTCTGCAAAGAAAGCCCTGGAAGCAGGAATCATCCATGCGGCTGGAATGTGGCCCGAAGTGGAACAAATGGTCGCTAGAGTGGCTCCTGTAGCCGGCAAAAAGTTCTACAGTTTGATCAGAAAAGAGGTGATGAAAGATGTAGTTGATGCTTTGAAAGATTCGGATCATCAACTGTTCCTGGACGCTCTGTTGGGTGAGCATATTGATCCAAAGGTGGAGATTGAACAGAGAAAGAGACTGGACCCCAAGATTAAGGCCTTGTTGTAGGTGATTAGGTAATACAAGAATGATATTGGAATAGCCATGGGTGTATGTGGAAGTTTGAGCGTACAAGAAAGACGTTAACATATGTTTGAGGGTGTTTTGGGCTTCTAAGAAACGGTTCGATGGTTGTAGAGTCTCATAGTGAGCTACACTACTGTTATGACGTTCTTGACTCTTGAATAGCGAAACTTTTTGTTTTACATGGGTTATAGCTTGTCCATTTCTCCATTGTTCCAAAGGTACATCTAGCACTCATTCCACCATCTATTATTCAAAGACAGGTACTGTGCCAGGTACAAGTAATGAAAATAGAACCGGTAGGTAATCTTTTCTTGCAGGGACCACCATATGACTATTCATATAGGGTGTGGGGGTACCTGGTAGTGGCAGATGTCTGTCCTGCTATTCGTGGAAGACTCTTAACCTGTCACCATCCCCATGTCACCTTATATTTGCGTTTGTGTTGTGACACAAACCAAAATTTGGATTGTGTCGTAAACCTCCCCTGCCCCTTGAGTGACACCATTCACACTCCCCCTCCACTCCGGCCGAATTGGAGACAGAACATGATTGCGTCCGCCGCTTTGGAAGTGGAGGGGTTGTGTGAGTGGTGTGGGGGAGGAAGAAGGGGGAAGAAGAAAGTAAAGTGTTGTGTTACTTACCAGTAAGGTACCGGCACGGTACTTTTGAGTCCACCCTATATCTGATGTAGACCAATATGAGACAGTTGTTGGAATAATTACTTGAAGTTATACAATGACCAGGTAGGTCAATTGACGTTCACAGTCAGCTATCTACCGGAGTTCTAATTGAAAGATGTAACCACATTCGGACCCAGGGACTTGTGAATTGTATCTCCGTAGTCTAGCAGATGCAGCCACATTATTCTCCCAAATTGTATTCCAAATGTTTGAGTCCTCTTGTCTCATGTCGTGAGAGTAAGACAGAGGAGAGACATAATAAAGACAAACAGGAGAGACAACAAGAAATTCAATGTCTTAGCAGTGTCTTCGAAGAGTCACCAGGAGCTGTCAACACTCTAAAACTGCTGCGGGAATCACTGTCTCAATTCTTGAGGTGGCACTAGTTTTATTGAGAAGGGGTAGTGTAATGAATATCGAGTCTTGAAGGCACCATTAATACCACCAGGGGTTTAGGAAGTTGACAATTGGTGTCTAGAGCGTTGGTAACTAGTTTTTGAGAATGTTTGACTTACTATGAGCCGTTATGGTACCTGAAACCTGTTGACAGTTGAGTCAGTCTCACTTTGGACAGCTCTACAAGTGAACCATGATATACGGGAAGATGAGGACATGAAGAGGTTATTCTGAAAATGGCAATTTCTGAATTGACTGACTTTTCTCTGTTTACTAACCGCGGGTTCCGTTTCTCATAAGGATGATACTGTTGTGCTTAATACAGTACAGCTATGGACTTGTAAGAAGAATAAGAAGCCGTGGAGGTACAGGAGCTTCTTGGATGGAGCGGAGTCAACAGATTGGCTCTTTTGGTATAGTTTTTTAGTGTATTGTTAACTCGGATGAATGAAATGTTGCTACCCGAAGGATACATCTAAGGAGTCACAATACAAGCCCCTGAATCATTATTTATGAGGAAAAAGAGGTCACAAGATGACAGTTCTCATCACATGACCTCAAAAGATACAATGATTCTTCTCTGGAGTCTTATGGATCAAAAATGGAGGTTTTAGGGGGACTCTATATTCTCTCTGTAGGCTTCAATATGTGGACTTTTGACCTCACCTAGAACTACTTCCAGAGGGAAATTGGGAGTTAAAAAGATACCATTTGAATCACCTCATTCAGGCACATATAATGGTATAGTTTTCAGATCTCTGGATCCTCTAAATAACTCAATTGAGCCCTTCAAAGTAAGTCTCCTTAGGCGGACATACATGGTGCACTGAGCACGACCAAAAAGTTGTTATTGCTTCAAAAATGAAAAAAACAAATCGCATTGTTTCCAATGCTGCTGCCTTCGACCAGATTTGAACTGATGATCTCAGCATTACTAGTGCTGCGCCTTACCACTTGGCCACGAAGGCTGATGTTGATGTCGGCCTGGAGAGGGGGTAGAGAAGGGCTAGGGGGAGGGTGATTAGCCGGATTACTAAGCCGTGAACTGAGTCAGAAGTTACACAAAGAGGTAGATTAGAGCCGAGAGATGATTCTAGAACAATTTTGAAGGTTTTGGGGGCTTACTAAGGCTCAATTGATGCTGTGTGGAGATTCAGGTTTATGTCTTAGGAGAGATATATGTCAGAGAGATACTGTACTTGTACACATATAATGAAGAGTGAAATGAAGTGGGACTTCGAAGAAGAACATTTTGACCCTTGAAGAGTCCATATAAACTTTTCAACCCATCAATTTCTCTTTATTTGTGCTATTTTACTCATCTCTACGACAGATAAACTTGGAGCCAAATCATAGACCAACAAGAACGTCACAAAATATCTACTAAGGGGTATATATGAACATGAAAGCTATGCAGAGACCCTGAATGCCTTAAAATATTTCTCACACTCTTTTTTCATCCATTATCTTCACTTATAGCTTCTTTCAAGGCTCCTTCTTTTTCCTAGCCTTCTTAGCCTATCCAGTCACTCTGAATAAACCCAACATATGAAGCTGAAGAGATCGATATACACCCGAAAATTTACTCTTACTGATTTTTACAAGTCGTAAAATCATACTATCAGCTTCTCGCACTTCTAACTCCTCTTTTCAGGCCTACATATTCATTCTCGTGAATGCCATGTCTCCCAGCTCAGTCATATAAACTAGAAAACGACATAACTCAAGAGAAACCTGACGGATAAGAATGAAACACTCACCAATTGATTCTCCTGCTCCCAAAGAACATTCTGGTACCACTTGATACTCTCAAAATACTCTCTAAAGCCTCCAAAAACGCATTTCAAATTCGCGTCACGTGACTTTCGTGGGTCAGATTTGCATCGTCCAAATTAGCTCCAAAATCATCGGAGGCCCCTGACAACCCCGGGCCGGACGACGACGACTACTACAACTAGAGATATACATCTCGCACAGGTTTGCCTCAATTGTGATACTCGGATAATCGAACCTTTATGGTGGCGATTAGTGCCAGAGGTCAATTATGATACTCGGATAATCGAACCTTTAAGGTGGCGGTCAGTGCCAGAGGTCACAATTAGGCCCCTTGCGACCCCATGTCGCAAAATAGTGTCCCGAGGGGGGCACGCCAGGACGGTGGAGGGCGGATCCCCGTCCCAGGTCAATTAAAATCGCTCGAGGAGGCCGAGGATTACGCTCCCTCATATTATTTATAATTAATGTGATAAGTTGAATAAAAAAGGCCCGATGGTTTAGTGGTATAATTCTCGCTTAGGGTTTCCTGAGCAATTTGCGAGAGGTCCCGGGTTCAATTCCCGGTTGGGCCCCACCCTTTATCTCCCGGTGGCCAAGCTGGTTTAAGGCGCGAGACTGTAATGGTATCATATTGTAATCTTGAGATCGGGCGTTCGACTCGCCCCCGGGAGATTCTTTTTGCTGAAGTCCCCAAAAAGTCCGTTAGGACTTTTGATGAGCGACTCTGGATACTTTTTAACCCTGCATTGAGCTGTCTTGGTTTGTGTCTCATTTTGAAATTTCGATTTGAAGGAGCTCGCCCTAAGTGTATTTCTACCAGACTTATACCGATTGGAAGGAGTGCTATATGACTAATAGCACTGGCACTGGAGATGGAGGAGAAGGAGACGGTTCGGACGGTTGTTTTTGGGACTTTTTTTGAGCTGTTTAGGTGATTTTAAACAAGTATGAGTGACTGGTATAGCATGGAGAAACAAGAAGTCACTTTTTGAGCGAGATAATAGAGATACAGCAGAAAGAAGTATATTTTTGAGCTCGTCAGAGCTGGAGCGTTACAATGGTGTACTTTTGGGAGTGTCACCTCTATTTTTGAGGCCATTAGGAAAACCTTTGTTTTCTCAATTTCTATGAGAGGACTACAGTGTAAATACTGTAGAACAGCCAATCAAAGGACCCTTTTTGGACCCTTGTTTGTTCCAGCTGATTACTACACGATTCTTCTTACAAGTAATTAGGTCTCTCTGACATTTAGAGAATTTAAGAAGGGCTTTCTTGTTTTTTTTTTTTTTTTCTTATACATTCAATTGATTCTAACTTCGTAATGTAAGAGTAACCTTTGAACTGAATGTATGTATTGTACCGGTACCGTAACTTTATATATCAAATACATTAACGACTTACATATCACTTCACTGGAGGGTGTTCCGATACCCAGACTCCTATCTCAACAAATACTCGTCAGAGAAGTCTACACACCTTTATTATGTTCGACACAGAGCGTACGCATCTNCTTTTTTTTTTTTTTTTTTTTTTTCTTATACATTCAATTGATTCTAACTTCGTAATGTAAGAGTAACCTTTGAACTGAATGTATGTATTGTACCGGTACCGTAACTTTATATATCAAATACATTAACGACTTACATATCACTTCACTGGAGGGTGTTCCGATACCCAGACTCCTATCTCAACAAATACTCGTCAGAGAAGTCTACACACCTTTATTATGTTCGACACAGAGCGTACGCATCTGCAAAGACAGCATATCCGTATGGAAATAAGGAGGCCTGCTGGCGACACTATTCGCAATTGGTTCTTGGTTTTTTGCTTCTTCTTTTTTTCTGGTCTAGTCTTATTGCGGATAGTTGGTGGACCTTGTTGGGAGTGTCTTTGGATCTGACAAGTTGAGGACACAAAACTCTTCTTCCTCTTCATATCTGTTTTTTCTCGTCATTTATACGACTACTACAAGTACGCCCATTCGAGGAGTGATGGGTTATATGGCCTTAATATATGCCTGAGAAGATCCAAAAGTCGTCAATTGTCTACCTGTATCAGTTACCTGGTTCTGAATTCGATAATCTGCTAAAACCACTAGCCGATTACTAATCAAGTCACTTTGCCCATATTATTCGCTAATTTCTGCATTTTTTTGTAATTATTTATCTTCATCCGGGTAACACGAGAGCTTGGTGAGGGAAGAACAGGACCCGATGAAATGCCGACGGTGGCAAAAGTGGCGAATCAAAAGTGGCGAATCGATTGAAAACAGCATTAGTAAGCGGTAATTACCACTTTTTCCGGTATTCATCAATTTTTTACTCTCAGTATAGTCCATCCTGTTTTTCGTCGTCCTCCTCCTCCACGTGAAATCTCATGCGGGGAGGCCAACCTAAAGTGTGCATGTTGGCTGTGATATAAGTACATACGGATACCCCAGACAAGACACTGAGCTTCTTCAGAATTCGTTTGAAACCGCAAAAACCGTCAAAAATGTCATTGCTGCAAACATTCCCTCTGCCTAACAAAGGCGAGACTCAGACTGATGAGCAGAAACTCCTGTCTCTCTACGATAAGGGCGACTTTTACTGTCTCGAGTTCCATTCTCCTCCTGACAACCGTCTTACCACAACCTTCATTGACGGCTTTGTGGAGGCTTTGAACTGGCTTCTTTTGAAGAAGTCCGGAGCTCCTAAGCCTCTCGTTACCACCTCGGCTATTCCCAAGTTTTATTCCAACGGATTGGACCTGGAAGCTGCCATTCGAACCCCCCAGTTCTTCCAAAGATACCTTGGACGAATGCAACGGGCTCTGATTGAGTTCCCCTGGCCCACCATTGCGTATGTGAACGGCCACGCTTTCGCTGGAGGCTTTATTCTGGCCAATTCGCACGATTTCAAGGTCCAAAACGACAAAAAGGGCTGGCTGTGTATGAACGAAATCGAGTTTGACGCTCCTCTGATTGGTCAGCTCATGTCCATTCATGCTCATCAGTACGGCCCTGTTTTGGCGAGAAAGATCACCATGATGGGCCACAGATTCCCGGCTGCTGAGTCTCTCAAGGATGGTCTTGTAGACGCCATTGGAGGCTGGCCTGAGGTTGAGGAGATTGTCCAGAAGTGTAAGAAATACGCTGGAAAGAACTACTACAACCAGATGCGAATGACCATCTTTGCTCCTGTCCTGGACCACTGCATTAACTACTATGATGAAGAAGCCAAGGATATCGCCAGACAGGAGGCGGCCCAGCAGTTTATCGATGATAGACAGGAGGAGATTAAGGCAAAGTTGTAGGCAACGAAGTTAGACAACGACTGAATGACTAAGCGAATGAAGATTGAAAGGAGAAATGTAGGAGAGTGAAGAAGACGGAAACGGAAGAGTGTGTAGAAGCCATGCAAAGTCCCTGAGATCATCATTGAGAGTAAACTCAGTATGAGTGATTTTTTTTCTTTCCTTTCTTGAATGAGGTGAAACAGGTCCTACCTGGTAGACTGATTTGAGCTTTTGTGCAACAATTGAGGTGGATGGAGACTCATGGTGTGTATTGTGCTGTGAGATGATGAAGAGGACAAGTTAAGAAGAAGACCTTGGGGACTTTATAAGGTGAACACATTAGAGTGATGTCAGAAAAACGTCTTTAGAAACAAGGTCAATTAACATATAAGGCACTTTACCAACTTGATCCAACATGACTCATGTCACATCACTCAAAACGGTCCATTGAAATCACTCAAAAACAGCCCAAAAGCAGCCCAAAATCGTGAGAAAAAAACCACAAAGGTCAATGTCCGGTGAGTAACGGCTAAGAATGAGTTGTACTTGTAACTACAAGTTCGAAGTATCTCAGTGAGTATCGTGGTGGTCTTGGAAATGCGCTAGGGCAAGGGGGAAGAGATGGGTTGGTTAGAGAGCAGGTCGAGGAGAATGGACTTGGTTTGGAGGAGGCGGAGTGGTGAAAGTGACATGGGGGTGTATCAGGACCAGTGAGAAGCGCCAATACGATGAAGGGGACCGGTTGAAATGTTTCAGAACT
Organism: Yarrowia porcina; assembly: GCA_900519025.1. Classification (NCBI taxonomy): domain Eukaryota; kingdom Fungi; phylum Ascomycota; class Dipodascomycetes; order Dipodascales; genus Yarrowia; species Yarrowia porcina. The sequence continues at coordinate 580,232 of ULGT01000009.1, read as the reverse complement.
GCTCTTTTTATTGATGTTACACTCACTATGTCATTCAGACAACATGGCTCATGTCCATGTTTACCATCCAAAAACATACTTGCACCATCACGTGGTTATTTCGACCACTTCCATATTGTTTCCTACTTTTATTACGCCTCTTTTGTAATACTTGTTGGTACTCTTGACTCCCTCTATACCGTACCTGGTACTGTCATGTTCAAGGATACTGTACCGGTAGTATAATGTGGACTTGGAGAGAAGACATCATTAGGTCAAGACCTCCAGAGCCTTCATTCAAGAAAAAAACAAGTTTTCCTATGATCGATCTACGAAGTTTCTGTTTTTTTTTCTTTTGTTTTTTTCTTTTGTTTTTTTCTTGATTTTAATCAAAATCAGACTGGGCCAAGCCCTCAACCTGGGTGTTATTTTACATGCTGCTTGGAGGACAAAGGTGGGGTCTATGGTCAAGACTCTTGAAGTATCAATGCATTCAATCTAGATCTATGCCCTCAAGTCAGAGAGCTCGAAAGACTGGGCCATCTGCTGAGAGAATTTCTAGGGCAAGGGCAATGAGACTAAATGATAGGCTGATGCAAGTCTTTATAGAGGACGAACGGACTCGGTGATCCTTCGAGCGAATTCAGTCAACCAATCCTGGCGGGGGATGAATGTACTGGTGCTTACTGGATGACTAAAGAGAGGGAAGCCTTGAGTAGGAAGGAAAAGGTGTGAAAGTGCTTCTACTGGATGACTGAACAAGGGGAAATGATTGAGAAGATGAGTGTCAGTGGAAAGGAGATAGTAGATTCATTGGGTACGATAGAACTGAGAGTGGATGACTAGTAGAAGGAGGGCATGTTGAGTAAGAGACAACAGCTACTACCCGGTACACGACTGCAAGAAAGAGAATCTCGTGAAGGCACTTCCTGGAAATAACTCATGCTACTATGCTCCAATCTATTGAGTAAAGAAGGGGTATAGTTGACAGAAGAAAGGGACCTGGATACAGTAGGAAGTGATCATTGAGGTCAACAGGAAGAGGATCCATTAGATATGAAGGTACCGGATGACTACCGGTACTTGTATTGAGAGAATAGATGGTAGATGAGTGCCAATAGGATGAGCACCTTCTACTGGAGAGGCTGTGGGTGACTCTACAGGTACCATCATTGGAATTGCAGTACGGTCTATTGAACACCAGGAAGGGGTAGGAAGATCATCAACAGTTGAATGAGTACTTGAATCACTAGAATGTACTTTTTTCATAGATACTCACCTTTCGCTGTCTATAGTCATCCATACTTTAGGTTAGGCCATATCTATGAAGTAATCACCTTCCTTTCCTAGACAAGGACCGATTCACTGCTCCAGATCCTCACACCTCCTAACCTTATCTTGAATAAAGCCTTAAAAAAAGGAATTAATTCCTTCCAAACTGTTTTCAGGGACAGACTGAAAGCTGCATCAACTTGCATCAAACTTGCATAAAAGTCGATATTCATGCAAGAACAGAGAAAAGGGCAATAAATGGATTTTTCAGGAAATAAGGCACATATCCTCCAAACACAGCACTTCACCACTCTACAACATTGGAGGATACTACAGTACGATCTGGACGAGATTCTGATGGAGGGGCAGGTGAGTAGGAGGGGGAGGAGACAAATACTGTTGCTCTGACTAAGGGGGACCACTGAAGGACCTTACTAGTATGTGGAGAGGACTGTAGTAAGGCAACAAGTACTACACACTTCTGATGACAACCAGTAACATGTACAGTTATGTATCTACCTGATAACGTAAACATCATATAAAGAACACATTTTTTTATTTTATATATTTAGAAAAACACACGACTGCTCAATAACACAGTCTCTCAAGTATAGTATCCGGAATCTAAAGAGGGGATGGTGATAAACGGAGACAAATGCTCCAAAAGTTCCACTTTAAGGACAAAAGAATGTACAGAGAAGGTCAAAAGAGTGACTCGAGTTCAAAAGAATGACTCAAGACCAAGATGGATGACTCAAGTCCAAAAGAATGAACAGAGAAGACCAAAATGGGTGAAAAGAGAAGACAAGTTCAAAGAATGTTTTGACTCAAGTCTTCGCTCGTTCAAGTTCGCTCGTTCACGTTCGCTCCGATCATGTGGCTTCGCTCACGTGACTTCGCTCACGTTCGCTCCGATCATGTGGCTTCGCTCACGTGACTTCGCTCACGCTCCTAACGCTTACTTCTCTTCACCTTATGGAAAATCATCCGTCGGTCATTCTTCATGGCCAACCGAGACACCTCGTACCGAGTCTCCTTCTTGTTCTTCTTTTTGCCCTTTCGAAGAGTCACCTGTCCCCGGTTCAAGTGTCGTTGGTTGATAATGAGTCGGCACTGGTGAGGATGACGGGGAGGAAGAACAATATAAGTCACTCCTTGGTATTGGACCGCGTGAGAAGCATAGAGCTGATTAATCGGGTCAGGCAGGGACTGCTTGACTGGTTCAGGCTTAGTCAGAGGTAGAGGTTCAGGCTCAAGCTGGTGCTGACGTAGACGCCCCATGAACAGAGAGGCGAAAGTAATCGGAGGGTGGGGCTTCTTCTGAGGCTGAGGGACAGACTGCTGAGGGACAGGCTGGGGAACAGACTGCTTAGTCATCTTCTCCTGCACAGCCTTCTCCAGTTTCTCCTTGTCCATCTCCCGCCTCGCCTTCTCCATCTTGTCCTTCACGGCCTTGACCTCGCTGTTAAGACGGTCGAGGAGGAGGACATGTTTCGGCCCCACGGGTCGTTCCTTGAGAGGGATGGAGTTGGGGTTACCCGTTCTGACAAACCACTCAGGGCTGACCACGTGACTGGTTCGAGATTTGTCTTCAAAGAGAAGAGAACAGATAGAGGAGTGTTGGTAGTTGGTGTACGGAGCTGAAGGAGCGGAAGGAGAAGCTCTAGGAGTGTACTTAGCCGACTTGACTGTAGTAGCAGAAGAGGTGGTAGCAGTGGTAGCTGACGTAGCAGAAGAAGCAGTGGTAGCTGAAGTGGCAGAGCTAAGAGTGGTAGCTGACTTGATTGAAGCAGCAGTAACTGACTTGATTGTAGCAGCATAAGCAGACTCCAGAGCCTCGGAAACAGAAAGATCTGAGCTGAAAGCATGAGCAGAAGCAGCTGAATAAACTGTCGAGGCAAATAGTTGACGACTCAACCGAGAGAGGAGTTGAGCAATGGAGGAAGAAGACGAGTCTGACTCATCAGAAGAGTCATCAGAAGAACCGTCAGAAGAACCGTCAGCAGACTCGTCAGAACCATCAGAAGACTCCAAGTCGTCAGAACCATCACAAGACTCGTCAGAGTCATACTCTCCAGACTCAGAACCTCCATAGTAAAAGCTTGAGTCATCAGAGTCGTACGAGTCATAACCGTCTGAATCATCATAACCTGAGCTGTCTTCATCACTTGAGTCTTCAAACAAGTTAACGCCATACCCAGGTAAGGCCATCAACTGCTCTTTCTGGATCCGCTCTTTGGCCTCTTGTTGCTCCATCAAAAGCTGTTCTCGGGCGGCTTTTTGCTCCTCTTGAAAACGCATCAAAGCGTACCAGATATCCAAGCTGCTTTGGTTGGGGTGGAAAGTGGCGAGCATGGTGAGATAGAGTGGTAGTGGTAGTACTGTAACTGCTTATTGTTCTAAGGTGGTTCTTGCCCCACTCTATATACTCTGCTGCGGTTATGCCAGGACACATGTTATAGATGGTTATGGCATAGAGTAGAAGGGAGAAGCACATAACAAGTGCATATGACAAGATTGATATGGATTGTGCAATATGGACAGTTAACAGGTGGTCTGAGATGGAAATTTTCCGTATTTCTTCTGTTTAAAGACACAAACAGCTTTGACACTACACAGACACAAACATGTTCTACCAAGAGCACTCAGCTCCGTGCATGTAGCTCTGGTAAGGAAAGAACACCTACTCTAATCCTCCAAATCAGGAACAGTAACGAAACAGGGTTATCCGAAAGGTTGATGTGGAAGGTGGGTAATGGCCATGTGGTAATGATGTCATGACACTTTGGATACCCTAAGAAAGGGTTAAAACATCAAAAATGTACACAATTGGACTGTATCTGTGTCATTGACTTTTCAGAGATGTAATTGATGTTGATATCGACTTGTTAATGACCTCATTATAGTATTGGTTGATATGGACCTACGTTATGGCATGTTCACAAACAGATCAAACCGAAGGAATATACACAATTGGACTGTATCAGCGTCATTGACTTGTCCAAGTCACAATTGATAATGATTTGGACTATTGGTTCATGTACTTATGGTAGATGCTACTGTGAAATGGTATATGGTATTCTGCGTTAAGGTGTTCTCATGGTCCTTAATACTGGTAATCTCACCTAAAAGTATGAGCAGATCCAAGCTATAAACACATGACTACCATTCAGCTGCGTCAATTGACTTACCTGAGCTGTAACAGCTGTTGATGTGGACTTCCAGCTGTGTTTTTTTTTTTTTTTTTTTTTTTTTTTTTTTTTTTTTTTTTTTTTTTTTTTTTTTTTTTTTTTTTTTTTTTTTTTTTTTTTTTTTTTTTTTTTTTTTTTTTTTTTTTTTTTTTTTTTTTTTTTTTTTTTTTTTTTTTTTTTTTTTTTTTTTTTTTTTTTTTTTTTTTTTTTTTTTTTTTTTTTTTTTTTTTTTTTTTTTTTTTTTTTTTTTTTTTTTTTTTTTTTTTTTTTTTTTTTTTTTTTTTTTTTTTTTTTTTTTTTTTTTTTTTTTTTTTTTTTTTTTTTTTTTTTTTTTTTTTTTTTTTTTTTTTTTTTTTTTTTTTTTTTTTTTTTTTTTTTTTTTTTTTTTTTTTTTTTTTTTTTTTTTTTTTTTTTTTTTTTTTTTTTTTTTTTTTTTTTTTTTTTTTTTTTTTTTTTTTTTTTTTTTTTTTTTTTTTTTTTTTTTTTTTTTTTTTTTTTTTTTTTTTTTTTTTTTTTTTTTTTTTTTTTTTTTTTTTTTTTTTTTTTTTTTTTTTTTTTTTTTTTTTTTTTTTTTTTTTTTTTTTTTTTTTTTTTTTTTTTTTTTTTTTTTTTTTTTTTTTTTTTTTTTTTTTTTTTTTTTTTTTTTTTTTTTTTTTTTTTTTTTTTTTTTTTTTTTTTTTTTTTTTTTTTTTTTTTTTTTTTTTTTTTTTTTTTTTTTTTTTTTTTTTTTTTTTTTTGCTGATACAAACTACGGTATGCTATGGAGCTATGATACAGGCCCAATCAAGGTCAGAGTTATGTAACTGACTGATATGGACTCGTATGTTATGGTGTAGCTTGTATTGTAGAGTGTTTCACTAAGGGTGTTGTTACTACACAAAAGTACCAAACAACAGAACAGAATTACTGTAAGTGATGACTAAAACTCAGTCAATTGCTTCTATGAGTCACATTAGACGTAGAAATGAACTCTTTACTCTTCTCATTATGGTATTAGTTGATATGGACATGTATGTTATGGGAGCTTTACCTAATGCAGAGAGATGTGATACTCCTAATAACAGACATTTTTACGACCTTCAGAAGTTTGATTTTGTAAATTCATCGCTTTAGGGGCCGAAGAATACTTTTTCTACACTTGGTTAAACATCATTTACTATCATTATTCACTATAAATATGTTTAGCAACACTTGCAAAAAGTACAGGAACACTTTGTACAAACACAAGCAGAAGTAGGCTTAGTATCCGGCTTAGAGCAGCAGCATGAGTTGACCAGATTGTACTTGTCTGCCGATTTGGTCTTGGTCTGAACAAGAGAAGCTCCAAAGGCAGTAGTGAATTCCATGTTAGTGAAGGGTGAAGAGAAGAGGTGGGTGTGTAGAGTAGTGTGAGTAGTGACTGTTGTCAGATGAGGGAAGATGTGTTTGAGTAATGAAAACCACGACGATATACCCCCTTATATACTTTTTCACATCTCATTCACACTCTCCATTTGTTATGTTCATCCTCGGCACAATGCACGCACTAGTGCACGGCTTTAGCACAAACGGTGGAGTTAGAATAGAGCTAAGGAAGGAAGGGGAAGCAAAACTCTTCAAAACGGCAGTCTGGGGATACGAGAAAGGGGGAGTAGTGTAGTAAAAAGAGTAGATATTGGAAAACGTACTTTGACGTAAGATGACATAATCAACGACTTCACACGAACTAAAACAACATTGTAAAGTCTCTGGTCTCGTCCTGACTCTTCTACTTCTTCTACACTCTTCTAGATCATCAGTTATACCTCCTCGGACTCCGAAAGTACTAAATGTTCGCCAAGCGCCGTAATCGGACTCCGAACGCACTCCGAAGGCTGAAAACGGCTGATTTTCATCATACGTACATTTTTAGACCCTTTCATAGGTCTATATTTAGCTACTTTTGGTCCTGGAACTTTCGAGGGAAATACGCTGCTAAGCTTTCTCGCTAAAAGGACGCTTCTTCTTTGTATGCAAGGTGCGAGATTATCGCTGCGGTTGAAGCTACAAGGTAGATCTGATAAAAAAGAACCAAGAAGAAGACAAGAGGAATTCTATAAGTAGGAGACGAAATCCGTCCATATTGACATTAACCACTTTAGAACAATCAAAAGACTTGTTTCAGACTTGTTTCAGACTTGTTTCAGACTTCTTCTACACACTACACAACACACCCCTAACCACCTCAACACTCTCCATTCGGTCATCATGGAATTCACTACCACTTTCGGAGCTTCTCTCATCTCTTACTCCTCCTCCAAACCCTCTAGACACAACTTGGTCAGCAACTGCTGCTGCTCCAAGCCTGCGGAGAATATGCCTTCTACCTGTGCTTGCAAGAAGTGTGGATGCTCTACTTGCAAGTGTTAGAAGAATGATATAGAATAATTTATTGCCCGAACTAATTATTGATATGACCTGACCTGTAGTGTATGAAGGAGACAATCGACTTTAGGGTAACAACAAAGATACTTGTAGATCATAGTCAGTCAATCTGAACAAGGTCCTGACTTGTCTTCGGCTCTGGTTTTGAGAATTGACAGGTGAAGTAGAACCAATTGAACTAAGCATCTGGCAGTATGAACAGATGAAGAGTAGATTTCGTAAATCATAAAGTGTGGTTGTATTCACATCGTTTCATCATATATGCTCTACAACGTCTCATTACCAGGTTGGGAGGCATTGACCTTCATGATATAGTCATCAAGCATGGTGATTCAGAGGACAATGACTCTGGACGAAGTTTCCAGCTTGTATACTGGTGCAATTTGCTTGAACAGTTCATTATATGAACACCCAGGTGTGCATTAGTAAGTCTTCATTCTACCTGCTGTATTCCATTCCTCTACAAGTATTCAATCATGATCATGAGAAGGTATGCAGTCCTATTCCATATCACACCCTTAATATTCTTTATACAATGCTCCTCAGCTATCCACTTCCAGCTGCATTATGTAGGATGTCTGTCATCGACCTTCAAGTCGTCCAAAGAGTGCTAATGAGAAGTACAAGGGAGACTCTACATATGACCCTTATATCCTTCTTAAGAACCTGTTGAAGTGCTTGAACAGACATATTTATTGTATAACATTATATCTTTTGTACTCGTCCATAAAACTTGAGAGTCTTATACTGTCGAGACACTTCTCTTCATCCTTGGTAAGAACAAATCACAGCTCTTCAACACGTCTACAACATCAAGGAACTCCAGAGGATCCAACTTCGGAAATTATCACATAGTCCTCGTATTCTAGGAGTTATGGTTAATTATTCGGGTATCCCATGAGAAGGCCTTCATGACTCTCAGTATAGAACCCGAAGAGACGAAAAAATCAGACATGGTACTACTTCTCACCTTTTAAACCAACTATTCACTCCTATCCTTAGCTCATCTGTCACTAGGAAGTACTGTTTTGGTGGCCACGGTGTACCACCTAATCTCTGAACTATTTGGAATATATTGAGACACTGGATCAATATGATTGAATAAAAAGGAGATGTAGGGAAGCATGATCAGGCTATCCATCAGCTAGACTAATTTACAGCGGTCCTTCCTACAGATTATTTCGAGATAATCCGGGTTCAATTTCCATTTTGGGTGGTACACCGTGGCCACCAAGACAATATCTGCTGTTGAACTATATCTTCTTTTATACTCACGGTCTAGATGTGTTACAGGTGGGCTCTTCTCATGATACTCGTCTGAACAGTTCATTAAGAAGATTTAGTCCTAGCCGTTCACTCCTTGTTTCATTCTATTCTCTCTTTTGACGACACTCTACAGGCCTCTTATAATCCGATATGACAGAACTGCTCTGTTGAATCACCCCCTTGATCCCCCAAACAAACTAATTCTAGCCCTCAGACATTTTTTTGTAACTATTATATACTTCTACCGGTACGGTACATCTTGTAGAGTATCCCGCAGTGCCCCTCCAACTGTTCAAGGACGCAGATAATCAATGTCAATGAAAACATAGTAAGAAGACAAACATCACCACTCGGATGCACAGCTGACGCTATATATCACTCTCTGATATTCAACTGAGTGGCTTCTAGTCACTTCATTCCATTCTCTCTTTCATAGTCCATTATTCTCTGTTTCAGACTCCTTGAAAATACATGACTGTACCCTTCAGATCCACCATATCTATCACGAGGCATGTAGATACTGTAGAGTGTCTGACTATGATGGTATGGTCCATCCCTCTCTTTATTCAAGGAGCTCTACACAGCAGTTACATAAGAGTAGGCGAAAGAAGGATCTGAACATCTGGGATTATATGTTCCTTCAGAACATTCTGAATCCTCACTTCAAATGTATGTCCTATTCTAATCACATCTCATGGTCTATAAACCGAAAGTACTGTACCGGTAGATCATAGTGTTAAGACACTCCTTCTTCATCATCAATATAGTCCTCTAATCCCTCTAATGTTCCTCACGTTGGACGTATCTCCTCCCATCCTGGTCTGTGTCATGACTTCATTATCTACAAAGACTGACAGAGCTATGAACACTTTTCGTAGTCCCTCACTTAATTCTATCACTTCTCATTGAGTCTCTTAATATATATCCAATACCCTACTGGTACTGCAGTTCGACCTCATCTGCAAGTACCGGTACCTGGTACAGAGTGAAAGCTATTGTCATCAGAAACTTATTTGGAGAGTAAAAGAAAACGGGGAGAACGCTAATAACTCACCATTATATCTAGAGTACTTCGATATCGACTCTTGTGTTAATTTGCTTCCACTTTGCTCAGTCAATAATGATCATGATACTCTGCTATAGGAGAAGAAAGTTGAAAGAGAAGCTCAAACGGGCCCTGATAGTGAATCCACTAATAAAAGGCGACAGCGAAAGTTGCTGCCTTTTTCTTACCTCTTACTCGTTCTATACGACCTTCTGAATATACTCATTGAGAGACTGGAGAACACTTGATTCTACTTTGAACTGAGGGCTCAATTATACAAGAGCATTGTAGATCTTTCACTTACAAGTAGGTGCTATTGGTGGTGATGAGATGATCTCTACAAGCACCTGTACTGTAGGAGCTATAATCAGAACTTCGGAGAAGATCAAGTAAACCAAGATACTGTACTTCCTAGTTACAACTCATCCTTACTACGTAAAAATAGGGCTTTTGTCCATTATTTCTCACACATTACACACTTTAATATTTGCCCTTGATAGAACATGAAATACTCTCAGTCTACCGGAATGTACCATACAGTTCTCCATGAGAGCCTGAGCATCCAATAAAACAGCAAGAGCTCAGGTGTACAAGTAGCTGTGTCAAACCAGAGTATTTATGAGTGTGTAGTACATTTTGGATGTGTAGTAACTACAGTAAATACACTGGTTCGTCTTGTACCATACTCATACCACTTCTCTCTCCATACAAACAATGCTTATCTATAATTTCCAGTGTTCTAATCAAAAGTAATCTTCTTTGCCTTCTTGGTCATATCGACGTCCTTAAAGAAGGCTCCGTAGGCTCCATGTTCCTTCTTTTTCGTGTGTCCTCCGAATTTGAGCAGTTCGTCGGGGACAGGCTGATCGGCGCCTCTCAGGACATTAATAAGAGCTCCAGAAAGATGTTTTTCGTGCTCAGTGAACAGAGTGATGGCCTGTCCGGTCTTGCCGGCTCGTCCGGTTCGTCCAATTCGATGAACGTAGTCTTCCACGGTCAAGGGAAAGGTCAGATTGATCACCAGCTTGACATTGGGGATATCCAGACCTCGAGCAGCCACGTCTGTAGCCAGCAGGATGTTTTTCTCGCCCTTTTTGAACTCGTCCAGAGCCTTGGTTCGTTGCTGCTGAGACAGGTCGCCATGAATAGCGGCGACTCCGTATCCTCTTCGTGTCAGCGTGTTTTCCACTCTGGTAGCTTCCTTTTTGTACAGAGCAAAAATGAGGATTTTGAAGTCATCTTTGGCGTACTGCCGCAACAAGTCCAGCAATCGTCCCTCCTTGGCTCGAGGATCCAGCACCTCCACGGACTGCGTGATTCGCTTATTGGCGGCCAACTCATCTCGTTCTCCAATCATCACCTTTGTGGGGGTCTTCATGAACCCCTCGGCGAGTTTACGGACCTCCGGAGGCCAAGTGGCGGAGAACATGACGGTCTGACGGCCCGTGGATTGCGTAGACCCGATAATCTTCTTGATATCTTCTTCAAAGCCCTTTTCTAGCATTCGATCAGCCTCGTCAAGAACAAGATACGACACCTTGGACAAATCACAAGAGCCCTCATCAATCAAATCACAAAGACGGCCGGGAGTAGCAATCACAAACGACGCCCGTTTAAGGTCATACCGCTGCTGCTCCTTGGGGACTCCGCCATAAACACAAACAGCATGAAGACCCACCACATCACACAACTCCTTGATATTGTCGTAGATTTGCATGGCGAGCTCTCGGGTGGGAGAGACGACCAGAACACGGACTCCTTTACCGCCACCAGTGCTCAAAACATGCTCTAGAGCGGGGACGGCAAAAGTGAAGGTTTTACCACTACCGGTCTCGGCCACTCCAACCATATCTTTACCAGCAAGTAAATAGGGCCAAGAAACAGCCTGAATGGGGGTAGGCCGGGGGAACTTAGTCAGCACCTTGGTGATTCGAGGATCGAGGGTCACGTGACTAAACTCCATCGTGGGACGCATCTGTTCGCCCTCAATAGTGATTGTATGTTCTTTGAAGTAACTGTCAATGGTGGATTGGGGGACGTTACTCAAGTCGTCACATTGAGTATACTCTCCAGAAGACTTGATGGTGTCTTTAGACGCGGTATAAGTCATCTTAGGCTTAGGAGCTTCTTCAGAATCATCGTCATCAGATTTTTTCTCTTTTTTCTCTTTTTTCTCCTTTTTTTCCTTTTTCTCCTTTTTCTCTTTTTTTTCCTTCTTTTCCTTCTTTTCCTTCTTTTCCTTCTTTTCCTTCTTGTCCTTCTTGTCCTTCTTGTCCAGCTTCACCTTCTTAGTCACCACCTCCTCGTCTTCAGTTCGGTCTCGTTTTCCCATTTTTTTTTTCGAATGGTGAATTGGTTGAATTCTTTTAGGTGGTGCAATATTTTAAAGTCATGCATTTTTTTTCCAATATGCAGAAAAAATTATTAAGGTTGGACCGGACACAGAAGTTAGAAATAGGGTTAGGGGAGAACAGAAGTGGGTGGAGTTCAGGACCAGAGCTTAATAAGCAGAAACAGGGTTAGGGTAAAATTAGATTACTAAGCTACTCAGGGTTAGGGTCAAATGGGTGCACAGGGAAGAAAAAACGGTCTGGCGACTGCCCTTCAATACCCTAACCCTGGACTCCACAACCCTAACCCTTGGGAGGTGAGAAACGGTCTGTCGCGGGTCTACACAACCCCTAACCCTGTACTGCCCTAACCCTGGGGGTAGGCAAAAACGGTCTGTCGAGGGTCTACACAACCCCTAACCCTGAACCATACAGCCCTAACCCTTGGGTGGGAACGTGAGAAACGGTCTGGCGACTGCTCAAAATCTCGCTCCCAGAACCCTGACCCTGACATCGAAGTTGAAAATGGTCTGTCGAGGGTCTATAGCTACCCTAACCCTGGGTTCTATGGAAGCCACAAAAAGTTGGTGGGTTAGGGCACCAAATGATGAGTAAGCCGATAACGTTAGGGTATGGGCCTTTGTTTAAAACCGTCAATCAAGGCAGCATGCATGATAAGGATGGGAGATGAGATGGTAGATATGTTAAAATAAATAGTTAAATAAAATAAAAAATGATGAGTATTTTTGTGGTTAGGGCTGTCATGTGACCAGTAGAGCTTATTCGGTTTTTTGTTTGTATTTTTTTTCTTCGTATTTTTTTTCTTTTTTTTTGTCAAGCTCAAAACTCGATCTGCTTATCATGCAAGTTCAGCCACATTAGGGCGGCAAAACAGCAGTGCATTTTTGAAGGGGTTTGAGACGGTTTGGGGGCGTGAAAAGTTGGTTGGATGCTTAGTAAGTCTAGGGGAGTATTTTGGCGTTTTTTATTCGTCAAAAAGTGGCTCAATTCGCCTGGTATATTCTCTCCCCTTCCTTGCTACTCAGGCTGCAGCAACTTAATCTGAATATATAAAAGGAGGACGTCTTCCTTTGGTAAAAATCATCCTCATATTTTCATGTCCCGATCAAAATTCACCGAGTACAAACAGGCTGCGCGCAACTTTTGGGTGCCCGAGCCGCATTTTACTGAAAAAGATTACCCCGATTTGACCGGCAAAACGTATGTGATTACCGGCGGACATTCTGGAGTGGGGTTGGAGGCGACCAAACTGCTGATTGGGAAGGGAGCTCACGTGATTATTGTTGGTCGGAACCGCGAGAAGGCGTCCGAGGTGCTTTCTCAACTTCCCGATGGAAAATTCGATTTTGCCGAGGCGGATTTGGCCGATCTGACCACCATCTCCAATGCTGGCGAATATATCGCTCAGAAATACTCGGAAATCCATGGAGTGATTCTGAATGCCGGCGTCATGACTCCTCCGTACTCTAAAACGGCTCAGGGTCATGAATTACAGTGGGGAACTAACGTTGTTGGCCACCAAGCTATCATGAAGTACCTGTCCCCTATCGTTATTAGAACGGCCAAAACAGCGCCTCCAGGAACAGTACGACTAGTGTGGGTGTCGTCATCGGCTGTAGCTCTTTCCGGGCTACCTGGCGGTATCAATTTCGACGATATTAACTACGAAAAAGAGGCCAATCCAAGCGCTCATATTCTGTATTCTCAGTCGAAAATCGGCAACTGTTACCAGGCGTATTTGTGGTCGAAAAACCACCCCGATTCCGGAGTAATTTCCGTTTCTGTGGACCCCGGCAACCTGAAATCGAACCTGCAACGTCATTCCAGCGAGTTTATGAAAAAAGCATTCAATTACGTGCTTTATCCAGCCCAATACGGAGCGTACACGGAGTTGGCTGCGTTGTTAGCTCCAGATGTCCAAAACGGCCAACATCTGATCCCCTGGGGAGTTCCCGGACATCTCAGATGGGATGTGGACGAAGGCAGAAAGGGAGAAAAGGGCCATCACCTGTGGAAGAAACTGGAGGGAGACGTCAAGGACTTTGTTAAGGAGTCGTACCCATAGGGGAGATAGATGAATGAATGAGTGTTTAAAAGTGAAATAGAGTGTGCAGGAGGCTGGGGAGTCTCGTGGAGAATAAGTTGGTGGTTTTTTCTGGTTGATTGGGTTAGTTTTGGGGGGAAGTGGAGGGGATATACAGGTAGACTGGTTGAAGTGTCTGTGAGATGACTTTGTAGATGTTTTAGGGGAGGTATGAAGAGCAGAAGAAGATCAGTAGATAGAGCGGAGGCGGGTTAATAAGAATGTGTGGTTATCTTGACAAGTCGTCTTACAAAATTGTGAGGTAGATGGACTTATAGTGTCGCTAGGAATACACTACATGCAAACACAATAAATTCAACTCAGAAGTGCTTAAAAATATTACAGAAGAATATCTCGGGTGAAGGGTCCATCAGATAGACCAAACAGTCCCCTTCCCCCCCTTTAAAGCACTCCAATAGTGTGTTACTTGGACTTTACTTGGGACTAGTTGAAGAAAAAGTCTAGTGGGAGTTTCGGGGGGTTGTAAAGGGGTTATAACGAAGATAAGGGTACGATAAGATAGAGAAACGCCAACATAATAGGCTTGTGTGTTTATCTCAGCAAGTCGTCATACAAAATCTCGAGATAGATGGACTTCTAAAGTTTCCTATGAGTACACTTACACATACTTTAAATCATGTTCAGAGAGAACTGGTATTTTTCCCACAACTTCTTCAGAACATATAGCTACAAGACCACGAAAGGTATCATTCTGATCGCCTCAATCTCCCGAATATGGTGGAGTCCTTGGATTTGAAAAATCACAGGTTTCAAGGTTTCCATTCTGTATTGTTGGTTTGGTAGTTTTGAAGTAAGACGTTCACTGGAAATGTTGGTACCAAAATACTCCCCTGACTCTTCTGATTCCAATGATACATCTCAACTGTCTCTATCTTTCCTACTTCTTCCAATAACCACATCCTCTTCTCAAACTCAAACCCCGTTAAACCTCTGTATAAGCGAATTATTATGCCTCGTTCTTATAAGTCCCTACTACAGGTGCAACTTTCTTATATTAGACGCATTCTACACTTAACCCACCATAGAGTATGAGATACAGAACAACATACGAAGATGGACTTTTTACGCGAAAAGACATGGATATTATTAATCAGCTAGTCGTCAGCTCAAAAGCAAGCATTTTTTGAGGTAAATGAAGACCAAAAGACTCACCTTCAAACACAAACTGATCTGTATAACTAGTTTATGCCATATCAATCACTTGTACAAGTCCAATATGATCCACTCTTCTTTTCCAGCGAAGAGTGTGTGACGAGTGAGAGTGTCTGACTTCACTTATAGCTCCTTAATGGACGATTTGGAATGGCTGACACTGTTGCAGCGATATACCAAATGATCAATAGGCGTACCGGTACTCTAATTATGAGGATGCATTCAGTTTACACTGCTTCATCCAAGTCAGGTAAGACTACCCGTCTTCTTCAAGTCTCTCAATGTGCACATCCTCGTACTCCGTACTGTACCGGTACCCCATCTAGCAGTCTCACTCATCCGTCTACTCCCCATCCGTCTATCTATACATTACATACATCTGCCTATTACTGTGGCAGCCATCTCTCAGCCCACTGTTCACCTCTACATTCAGATACTTTGGTCAAAAATGAGTAGTAGAGCAAGATAAGTGGGTCTCTAGGGGGTACATACAAGTACCAGACATTGTTCAGAGACATTGTTCAAAGACTTGCCTTCAATGACAGAGGAGGGTGGTAAAGGTAGATTGAGGGGGCTGAGGGCTGAGGACTGCGGACTGAGAAACTTGAATGGGGAAGAACATGACAGGAAGATAATCGATTACGCTCTAATGGTTGCCATTTCACTGCCTCCTTAGTTGTGGCAATTTTGACCATTCTTGCTTTCTTTTTTCTGGATCACTTTTAGTCCGTAAGTCCATCAGTCCAAGTCCATCCTTCTTAGTCCGGCTTTACCCTTGGGACAGTCTTCTTTGCAGTCTTCCATTCTATTCAGCTTAGTCTTTAGCAGTGAAGAGTGTATCGTTTTACTGTTGGGAGATCTTGGGCTCGTCTTTTAGGCTGTCTTCTGAAGAAGGCTATTGAAGAGACCACCCATTATGGAGTTCAAGTTGCATTGGGTCTTCCTATAAGTTATAACTAGGAAGTGGGTAATTCAGGTTGGAGAAGTCCTAGAGAGATAAGAAATATACCATTTTGTTGCTGAAGTGTCCTTTATTCTTTATATCATATCATATAGCGGATTTTCTCGGCAAAATATACGACTTCCTGGGTTTTCCTTTACGCGGGTACTTTTTGTGGGTCAGATGTACAAGTACTTAGAAAAAGTAGTTTGGACTCATATATATTTTAGTTTCGACCCAGAAGTAGGCTCAAAATATAGCTCTAAGTGAGGAGATTCAGAATATGTAGTTTTTTACCCTCATCACAGTACAAATATATCGAGTTTGAGGGGATTATAGCAGTTACTCTACCTCAGCTCTACTTAGCTTTAGTCAACCAACTGTACGAGTACCGGTACCTGTACTAATGCCAAAGTTCAGACGTTACAAAGATGGTAGAACTATAGGAATACGACCATAAGATAGCCCCAGTGAAGGAGATTCAGAATATCTACTTTGATACCCTGGTCGCCACACAAACATGTCGTGTTTGAGGGGGTTACTTGTAAACAAGTTAGCCCTGTAGTGTACCTCATAGTTCACATTATAGCGAGGAGAGAAAAAAAACGACAAATTAAAAGATATAAAGGTGTAAATAGTATCATTGCTCTCCTCTCGTTGAGCTGATCAAAATGCACTACTCGGATTTCAGATTGGATGAAAACTGGGCCGAAAAGTTCCATCTCGTCGTAATATGATACTTGTTACAACTTATCCACTCACGTCAAGCCGCATGTAATGAAGTCTATCAACAATTTTCGATACACAACCACGAGTCATATCACAATATAGGGGCTCTATTGAGCTCTTCCTAGGGTCATATTTTTGCGCTGAATCTACTGGTGTCTTCAGAATTATTATATCTCTTCTCTGTGTCGAGGAAAGATAGAATCTCCAAATAGTCTTTTCAAATAACCTTCCCGAAAACAAAATAACCTTCCCGAAAGCCCAATTGGGAAAGCCTTGGGATTAAGGAATGGCAAAAAGTTGTATCTGCGGACGTTTTTTAACGATTTCGCAGGACTTATTTATTCGCAAAAACCAGGGTTTAAATGGGTTAGAGTTTGAGAGTAACAAGAGTGTGGGACTGTGCTAACAGTAGAATGGTTTTTGAGAGGATGAGAAGAATATAAAGTAGACCATTCGAATGGGGAGATTGAGAGAATCTGTTTGGTACCAAAAAATATACGTATATATAGATTCTGAGTGGAGTTGTAAGAACAAACGCAATAGAGATGGAACACGGGTCAACAGAACAATATAAGATCGATTAACTCGGCGAATATTTATCGTATAGAGATGGTTTTGGCACCATTCGATTTTTCAGAGTGTGTCGAGAAAAGGTCTCCATACATTCTTCGTCATATCTTTTATGGATTACTTGTTATAGTGCTCTTTATGCTGTGCTCAAGCTAATGGACATGATCCCAAAAAACGCATATAGAGACACATTTTGAAGTCATAGAAGTGGACTGAAATGCTCGAATCTACACAATGATCTCAAATATGACTGCTTTGTGTAGTATATGAGCCATACTCCTTCTAATGCCTCCTATACTGGGTAGAGATGAGCTCTTTTTACAGCTCAACATTAATAAACAAGATAACTGCTGTGATGATGGAAAACGCGCTATTAGGTGAATGTTCATGGTCCTTCAAGATTTTCTACTTCACTCTGCTGTGGCAATCTGAGACAAGATACGGTACTTATAGTTCAAGTAATACTGGAGGAGATTAGTGTCTAGACTACCCTAAAGTTGTTTTGATAACTCAATAAACGGTTGCAGATCTCCATTTAGTAGTTTTCATCTTCTTAAACGCTTCAGTATTGGGCATGTAGAGTGTTATAGGTGTTACCATACTTGTCCTTAGTTGGAAAAAAGTATTTGTCAATGTTGCAAGAAAGATATAACAAAGAAAAAGGTACCATTCGATAGAGAAAAATCTGCTTAGTAATGCAGGGTAGTTGTATCTGTAAGTCCACATACAAAATATTGACATAGCTGGTCTTGAAATGGACTGTGTTGTATTGAAGTTTGAGGGAAATACTTGTATGACAAGAGGTGAGTTGAATTAAACAGTACAAATCTCTGTCACTATAAGAGTCGGTATGTGAAGTCCCTGTACCAATTGGAGCTATATTGGTCAAGTTAGGTCTCTTCTTCGTACTATTATTGTAGATGACTTTGAAGGTCACTATAACTCTTTTAAAAGTACTTCATTTTGTTGTTGAAACTTTTAATATCATTAAAGTGACAGTTTCGAGTCGAGCGGTACTATTTTTATCTCTCCATATACATTACTATAGCTTCTACACTCCACAGTCTTACTTATAGGTGTATAGACACAATAGCGGTATAAGAAGACCAAAAGTGGGAATAAAGTCAATCCAAAAAGCAGAAAATAATTACCAGCACTAATAACGTCTATTATTGAAGTCCCCGTCTCAATATTAGCTATATTCAACGAGTTATATTCAGCTGTTTGACTCTGCCCAGAGGAGAACTTGAAGACCGATCAAAAAGTGGAAGAAAGCATGAAAGCAAGAGAAATTTGAACGAATTTCGATTAGCAGAACTAGAGAGCGCTAGTACACAACAGTAGTGACAAATTAAGCTGTTGTTATGGAGTCAATGTCACGTCTTCCCTGTACCGTTCCAATTGGTTTAGTTGTATTGTTTCTGAAGTTATAAAGTGTCCATTTTTGAATAGAAGTATCTGATTAAGATAATATAGACAAGAGTAGGCAGAATACATGTAATTGTACGTGTAGTTGAACTTTTAGGATGACACTTGGCTCGTCGTTGGTAAGTGAGATAGAGTGCCACCAGGTACTCCACAATTTGGTAATTGAGTGAGACAAAACAGTCCGTAAAGGTATCATTCAATAGCCCTGACTTTGCGCAATCCAACGATATAATTATCGTACCAACTCCACATACAAATTCCTGATATAAATGGACTTATACATTTCCTATAACTACAGTGCCACACTCAACAAAGACATATCACCTCTAAAGCACCTCTAAAGCACCCCCATAACAACCAGTGTCTTCTGTACGTCTTTTTCTATCTGGTCACGTGACTTATTTGTCTCTCCAAAACCGCCCAACTTCCCCTCCTCCCAGTTGCGGCCATATCCTGGTGAAAATACGGCTTCCCGTCCGATCAGCCATAGTCAAGCACCAGAGAGCCCAGTTAGTATTGTAGTGGGAGACCATACGAGAATCCTGGGTGCTGCAATTCATGATACGCGAAGCGGATCATCTTTATTTTTGCTACAATCGACGTGTCATCCCACCACGTCTCCTACCTCACATGAGATGACGTTCTTTGTATGGAGGTTAGGGGAGATATTTTGGCACAAGTAGAAGCCAAATCAGTTAGTTTTGGCATAGATAGTGTCTGACAGCTTTTGAGCCCGTTTTTATTTATTTTGAGCGACTATATTGAGGTCTTCTTTCCCCTCGGTATTTGTTCGATGTCAGGTATACGTTTAGGTTGAGGTGTAATGGGGAGTCTTATTACTCGGTATATTTGTTAGTAAAGGTAGTACAAAAAGTAGTGCATATTGTTACCCGCGTCTTTGTGATCCAGAATATCCACTTTTTACTGCGGAAATCGTCCATTTCTGTCTAGTTATACTCACCCTTCCGCCACCTCGTATCTACTCTAGAGTGCATTCTCCCACCTCTTTAATGCGATGGTGTGAAACTTTATCGTCTTCGGGTTGGAATATGGGAACTACTTGAAGTCGTCCAGTTTTTGTCAGATTTGGATCAGATTTTGAGGTAGTGGCAAGGGAGAGTGTTAGATATGGTTTTCTAAAAAAAAGCGCTTTAAAAGTTGTTTTTCTGGGCTGTCTGGAGGTCTACCAAAGGCACTATCTGATGATAGCCGAGGTACAAGTACAACCTACAAGTAGTACCGGTACCGGTACATACAACGCTTACCCGATACTGTCTTGTGACTCATAAAATGAAAAATTCCGCTGAATTGTTGTAAGTGGTCTGAAGCTGAACATTACTCTTTCTATCTTCCTCCACCTGGCAAAGTATCTATAGCTCCTAGGGTTCAATTAAGAAGAGAGAATGGTCCTGGTTGAGCCCATGTTAACATCTTTTGATACAAGTATACGTGATATACCAAGCAGGTACTTTGTACCCTCCACAAGGTGACCTCAGAACAGAGGAGAATGTAGCAAAAAAAAGATACTCACGGTATCAAATAGTAGGTAGTCGTAAATAATTTGCCTGTACAAGTGTTCTAAGCACTTCCCTTTACTTGTATTCATCTTTTTCTCTTCATTATTCAAGTTGTCCCTACGCCATCATAAGTTACTGTATTGGTAAAAACATTGCTACAGAACTTGCTGGAGATACAAATAAGCTGCCAAGTACTATTGGCCACTTGTTGTACTTCAAAACTTCTTTTATCCTTCAACTTCTCAGCTTATCGAAACCCTTGACTCTATGAGCATGTGGGGACAAAGGTTTAGGTAGTGCAATACAATACCAACACCAAAATTGGTGTCTGACACATAAAAAACTACTAACGTTTTGTTTAGTCGACTTGGTTCTACTGAATTGTATGTCCTTCCCAGAGTAACTGACATATTAGAGATATACAAGGTATTTGAACTCCAGTAACTATACAAAGTAGCTACGCTATGAGTCTCTTATGGGACCTATTTTATGCTTTTGTTCAACAACTTTGCTACTTTTGCTGGGCGTTGATTTTGCCTAAATCGGAAATGCTTACACAACAGTGAAATACAAGAGTAATAAATACTAGCGACAGGAAGAAGTAGTTTCCTACCAACTTGTAGTAGTATAGACTGCTGTCAAGTTATTTTCGTTCTTCTTTTCAGCTTTTTCTCTTCCTCCTTAAGTCCATCAGTTTGACCACTATAACAGAGATACCAGTCATGCCGAACTGGGAACTGTATGTACCGAATGTGCCGTCAGATAGAGAGCTAGAGCCTGAGCTGAAAGGCCAGAGCCTGAGCTGCCAGAGACAGCGTCACAGTCAGAGACTCGCCGAGCCGTATCCATAGATGGAGCTACTGCCTTACCCACGGGGTGAAACTCTTGTGAAGTCTCATAGAGTGTGATTCTGATATGAGAGCCGCCAAGTTACTTGTAAGGAGCCAGCTTTGATGATGTGCTAGGTGTAAGATGAGTTGTGACTAAGACGTATCTTGATTAAAGGGTTCATGAGCCGCTGTCAAAAGTCTCCTCGTTAACTCGGTTCTGAAACTACTCTTCAGAATGACCTTGTTGTGGTAATAGAGGGATAGAAGAAGAGGCAAGAGGGGTAAACAGGTTGCTGTTGAAGTGTTAGAGCTCTCTCTACGTTGTCTATTGCTCCGAGATGTTTTTAGTCTGATCTAGATTGTCATGTTATGGTGCTGAACGTAGACTACCATTAGGTACGAGCAATTGAGGGTGAACCAAGGGAGCTAGAGCGGATCTGAGAGTACAGTTGAAGTCGACTGAGCGTGGTGATTCGTTTGGTGCAACTTTCATCTCTGTAGCTATATTATTCATCGAGTTCTTCGATGTTAGGGCTGGATGCAACATGTTACGTCAAACCAACAAATGCTGCCCTTGAAGTTGTAGATGAAAATTGACGCTTCTATTTGTTACTGTTCGCTCCTATTCGCATTTTGATCACGTGATTTCCAAAATATTTATTGTTCAAAGCCTAGGCAAAGAATCTGCTTGACATACGTTAGAATCGTTATCATCAATCTGATGCAGCCCATTATTTTCAAGTGCGGGCAACAACCAAAACTTTTGCTACTGTGATGAGCCAGAACGCCGACTACGAACTGAGCGACCTGCTAGGCAAAGTGTCCCCATCGAAGCCAGATAGTGGATGCTAAAACATAGCCAGTAAGACCAGGAGGGTAATATGAGCATTAAGAGCTATCCAGTGACCACCTTGACCACTTAGCCTCAGCATGTACAGCTAATGAGTCATGGTGCAATAAGTACTCAGCCAAAGAGTTACTTAGGCAGAGTAGAAATGCTAAAGGCAGATCAGAAATGGAGACTAGAGCTAGAGACAGAGTTTCAAGGTGCAGAGTGCTAGTGAGTCCATCAAGACAGTAAGGGCCAAGCTCTGTTCTGAGATGATAAGGGCACTTTGAAGGGTCTTTTGAAGAGTATGCCAAAGCCACTGCTGATATGTATCAAGAGCAAGAAGAGCATCTTTCTGAGTAGACTACAGTAGGGAGTCCACAGAGCATGTTCTTGAGTATGGAGAGTACGTCTATGATCAGTCAGCCAGAGCATTAATGACTAGACAGCGCACCTCTACGAAGCTGTAATGACCTACTATGGAACCAGTTTCGAACTTGACTGCTTATTATTGAGATGAGTGGGTGAATTCTGATCTCCGAGGTCATTTGATGGAGGTGAATCCGTCCAAATCTGAGAAATGTAGTGCTCTCAAAGAGTGTAACATTAGTTGGGGTTTACTTGGGGTTTACTTGACCTAGCTATCACCTCACAACATACGCCCACTGCGACCAATATTACCACTTTGATCACCCAACCACCCCATTTAATGATGCCCTCGTATCGTCTTCCCAGTTACATTATCGGATCATCTCTTTTAATATCATGCCACTGTGGGGTGATCTGAGTGGAGAGGGAACATAACATAAAGTGGAAGTAACCATAGCATACCACTCATCTCATATGACTACTATAGCTATAACAACTACTATAGCTATATCAATACGCTGGTAGTCTCTTGGACCTCCTTCTTTTGATTTTATTTTCAAATCATTTCACTTTTTTTATTTCCTAAAATCGGTATTAATTCCTGGTAATTCCTATGGCCTCTCTAATTAAGGGGTACCTTCTTACTATGAGCCCCTCTACCAGCACATCGAGACCTCGTAGAGCCTAACCAAGCGTACCACTCAACTCCCCCCGCCCAGCCGGTTCCAACAGTCCCCTTGTTTCCCATTTTCCTCCACTTCTCGCCCCCTCTGTCGATCTTCCAAATGACACGTCGTACCCACGCGTCCCCATGTGAAGTTAATTAATAAGAGGAAGTGGAAGTGCAACAAGAAGAAGTACTACAAGAAGTTATAGAGAAGGAGTTACACAAAAAGAGTTACACAAAGAACGGGTGACACGAGTAATGTCATTTAATGACACAAACCGAAAAAATTCTCATACAAAATTGTTCAGAAAAAGTCGTCTCTCACTTCTGTTTTGCACTCGCCACTTCCCACCCACCTCTACCCTTGCATAACGTTAAAGTTGATGCAAGTGAAATTTCGAAATCAGTGGCGCGAGATATAACCAAGAAACATCTCTGAAAACACCTTTTTTCTTCACAAAACACCCCGTTTTTCACACCACCACTTTCTACCATGAAACTAACCACGCTAATCCCGATAGCAGCGTTATTGGCCCCCATTTTCGGGCAAAACGTCAAGGTCTACGACGGAGAAGACCACGTCCACAGCGCCCGATGCCTATCTGGATTCATCGATGACGCCTGTGGAGCGACGTTTGAAAACGTGGAGGCCACCAACGCCGACGTTCGACCCCTGCTCAAGGAACTCGTCAAAGAAGATTACTTTCGGTACTACAAAATCGACCTTAACGGCGAAAGATGTCCGTTTGTATGGGACGATGGTCTGTGCGGTAATAAGGCGTGTGCTCTGAACGTGGAATCCGAAGAAGATTTGCCCGAAGTGTGGAAACCGAAACGTCTGGGCGCGCTGACTAAGGATTCCGTGTCACGTGACAAAAACGTTCGTCAAAATGAACGTTTTGCCGAGTTTGATCTCGAGCAAGAGTACGATTCTCGAGGAGATAATGGAGGCTCCAATTATTGTTACCCTGAAGACGAATTTGCACATGGCGGAGTCTATGTTTCGTTGCTGGACAACCCCGAACGGTTCACTGGGTACGCTGGTCCTCATGCTCAAAGAGTTTGGCGAGCTGTATACGCTGAAAACTGTTTTACAGGTATGACCTCTTCTTCTTCTTCCTTACCTGGAGAAGTGTCTTCCCCCCTAAATCTGGGCTCTGGATTGGTTCCTTTTGGTCAGCAACATCAGCAAGACTTTGATCTAGCTGAGATTGATTCTTATGCCTCTGATCTGCCTCATCAGTGTCTGGAACAGAGAATCTTTTACCGTCTTTTGTCCGGCATGCAAGCGTCCATTTCCACGCATCTTTGTTACGAGTATTTGGACATGGATGCCGGAGAATGGCGACCTAATGCCACGTGTTTCGAACAGCGGGTTGGAACGCACCGAGACCGGCTTTCTAATCTCTTTTTCAACTACGCCTTGGTGTCTAGAGCCGTGTCCAAACTCAACGACCATCTGGACGAAATCAAGTTCTCAGATGACGCCAAACACAACGAAGAGACTCGAGCGATTGTTTCCAAGCTGACGGGCCTGCTTCAGAACACAACCTCGGCCATTTTCAACGAAACTCTCGTCTTTTCGACCCCTGAAGCCATCACTCTGAAATCGGAATTCAGACAACGGTTCAGAAACGTTTCCGCTCTCATGGACTGTGTAGGATGCGATAGATGCAAACTCTGGGGTAAAGTGCAGACGGCCGGCTACGGAACTGCTCTCAAGTTGCTGTTTGAACTCAAGGGAGAAGATACTGACGAGGTTATCAAGAATTTGCGAAGAACCGAACTGGTGGCTTTGTTGAACACTTTTGACCGGCTTTCAAAGTCCGTAGAAGCCGTCGAGTACTTTGAAAACCTCAAGCAAGGCCGTCGACAAGAATCGCCGTTTGCCACCTTCCTTTATTACCTTCGTTTGGCCACTTTTCATGTTTCTCGGTTTTTGTCGTCTATCAAAAACAACATTTTTGATCGATTCAGATGGATCAAACATACAATGTTCTGGGAGGATGTTGAGCGGGAAATGTACGCTACAAAGATTGGCTTGAAATTTATTCTCAAATCGTACTGGGATTTCCCCAGAAATGTCCTCATCATCACCTTCAACTGGATTGCTCCAAAGTGGGACAAGTTTGTAGGAAGAGACAAGTACCAGGACCGGATTATTCCCACCCGGGGGGTGCACACGTTGACGAAGACGAACTAGGCGAGGGAGCGATAAGGTGGGCGATAGCTCACCTCGGCTTCTTGACTTTTTCTTGGCATCTTGGCCTCACCTAGGGCGTCTTAAAGTCATGGAAAGCCATGGAAAGTCATGATACAAGTACAGGTCCAAGTACAGGGCCTATAGGCTCTCATAGGTCACAGATAAAGACCTAGGACGTGATTGGACTGGTTGATAAACAGTACCTTCGTCCCCAATCAGTCTACGACTGACCACCATCATAGATGGGTTGCTACAGTACACTCGGGGTACAACGGCATGCATATATATACACATAACATATTTAAGTCTTTGGAGTAGGAGTGAAGTAAAGGGAGTATTTGCACTAGTGCGATAATGGGCTCTAGACCTTGAACTGCTCTACAAGTACACATTTTGATTATGATGTCTTCTATTAGCTCTACTTGTACAAGTTGTATGAGCTGTTGAGATGCAATGGTAATAATAGAAGCAGTTGTAGGGGATGTACAGGTACGTACACTTGGCAGTTCTAGGTCTTGTTGTAGTTCTGGTTCTAGCTCTTGTTTTAGTTCTAGTTCTAGTGTTGTTCTTTTTCTACTGGTAGTCTGTCTTCAAGATACTTCTACCTGGCTGATTAAGTACTACCATCACCCGACAACCAAACCCTCAATATAGCACCTGAAGCTCTAAAAAGTTCGATTTTATGCAGTTCTCACACCTGAGACTCTACTGATATCATTATTCTATCAAAAACTCGGCACAACTTACCTATTGTCGACTCCTTAAAACAATATAGTAGTATGATAAGACCTACATGGTTCAACACCACTTTACGGAACATTGTAGTGTCATGACTTTAGCCACAGAGTATACCAATAGATTCTCCATTGTCAGCTCTTTCCAATGGTATAATAAAATCCACCTGTTGTCACGCAAATATTCGAGTTACCAGAACGCAATCGGTACCGGTACTTATAAGAACAACGACTCTTTACACCTGAAACTGTTTTCTATTGATATCAATAGTCCCTGATCCAAGGCTAGGTACTACAAGTGTACTTTATAGAGCCTGTTAAGTTATACTGTCCTTACGTTAAATGATTGGCTCACTTATCGGAATAAAAAGACTTGCATCACTGAACTTCTAGATACAGTACTAGCTACATACAGTGTAGACTGCCACTGTTGCTGTACTTGTAGGACGTTTGGGATGCTACTCACAAGTTCGCATCTTTCATGATGTAGCAGCTGTATGTATGTACCCACTACCTTCTTACGATCGTCTTGTGAGTAGCTTTATATACTTGAGGGTATAGTATGGAGAATATGACGCTCAACATACCGTACTTGTAGTACTAAAGACGCATGACATGCTTGAGTCTTTGAGTTGGGTACCGGTATTTCTACTCATACCAACCGTCCTAATATGTATTGCCTTATTCGACTTGTACGAGTATCTCCATGATATGAGGGATGACACAACACTACAACCATCTCCATAAGTAATGCAATAAATGTATCATGCCATTAATCTATAGTCTGTTATACAATGCTGTTAGCGAAGGGGATGCCCTAGCACGCTCTAAACTGGAGAGGAGCTCATTAGGGTCAAACTTCCACCTCGAGAAGTATGGAGCCATATTGAAAGGGCATAGGCACCTCAGACATGGTCCAACGACCTCATAAATAAGCCAACATGACCAGAAAGCCCTTCCAAAGACAGGAAAAGCCCTCGAATGACCCAAAAGAAAGTGATTTTCCAGTTCTTGCACCTTTGTAAATGCCTCCTGGGCCACATCTGACCCATTTTTGAGCCCTTCCAAGTGAAAGATGCACTTCAGAGGCATTCAACGGCTCGCCATGGAACCTCCAAACTGGTCCTTTTTAGTCCATTTTTCGTCCTGCTTAATTTATGGCTGTTCCTTTCAAAGTGGAGCCCTCCTTCAAGCCTCCATCTCATCCATCGGGCTGCACTGAGCCTTTTAACCCTCTTTTCAAGGTAGAGCCCTCAAACGCCTCTAACACACTTTGCAGAGCCTCTGAGGAGGACCTAACTAGCATGTTAATACCTCCTGGTCAAAGGTAGAGCTCTAGCCCTAGTCCGTTCAAAGTAGAACCCTCGAATGCCTCCATCTTGCTCTTCGCGATATGAATGCTTTGGTCCTTCCGTTCTTCTCAAAGTAGAACCCTCTCTCAAGCCTCTACCGAGCTCTGCGAGCTCTACCGAGCCTTTGGTCCTTCCCTCCTACTCAAAGTAGAGCCCTCAAACGCCTCCATCTCGCTCTACGAGCTCGATAAAGGCTTCTCGGGCTCTACTTCTCCTCCTCCTTCACTCTCTTCTTCTCCTCCTTTTCCTTCCTCTTCTTTTCCTTCTTTTCCTCTTTCTCCTTCTTCTTCTTCTCTTTCTCCTTTTCCTGATTATAAGTCTTACTCAGCTGCTTGCCCTCGGTCGAATCAAACGCCTTTCGAGCCTCCACAAACTCCTTTTGAAGCACCAACAGCTCTTCTGCTCGTCCTAGTTTTCGAGGATCATTTCTCAACAAAAACTTGAAGTCATCGACCTTGATTTTTTGTCTTCCCGCAATCTCGGCCATCTTGGCAGCCTCATGACACGTGTCCACAATATAATCGGTGAGAATATCTTCCAGAGCAGCTACCGTTTCAGGGTACGGATCATTCACGTCTCCAAACGCATATAACAGGGGTTTAACTGGGTTAATAAAGGAAATCAAGCTGACTAATCGGTGTACTCACTATCATTAACGAACAAATTCGTTCTCTTTCGTTTTCGAGTTCCTTCAAGTGACATTGGGTGTGTGGTGTGATAGAGTGAAGAGGTGATAGATGGTACTGTATATATAAACTGGGAATCTAAAGTGGCGATAGAGTTGCATGTTAAAAAACGAAGACAAGAGAGAAAAAGAAAGATAGAAGAGAAGGAAGATTCTTGGAAAAGAGAAGAAAGTTGGATAAGGCGCATGTAGATTTGCCACCGAATCGGGAGGTATTCAAGAGACTGATTACGTAAGCAGAAGTGGCAAACAGCTGAAAGAGTGCAAGTGGAGCCTTGAAAAAGAAATCAAAGACATCTATTGATTGCTGGGAGTGTTTCTGATCACTTTGTATAGCTTTTGATGCCTTATAATTCCTCTTTTGCCTCTCTATTGTCATGTCCTTGGTCTTGTTATGGTCAAGAAAAGCTCCGAAACTGGTTGGGACTTTAAGGAAAGGTTCTGGAGAGTTCTCAGGGAGGAAGGATATGGGAGGTCAGGATAGGGTGCACAAGAGGAGGTCAATTGTGGGATATGGAAGTGGAGAAAAAGAGGATTTTTGGGGAAAAATGAGGAAACAACTTTTTTGAGCTTTTGCTGGACAAGTACAAGTACAAGTGTACATGTTATTTACGAGTACTGCTCTACTTGAACCTCTACATGCTTTGTCTATCACTACAAAGATACAGTATATCCCACTCCATGGTCTTTATAGTGAATGCCTTATATCTTCATCTTAAGGTAGAGTATATGGTGAGTACTGTTCCCGTGGCCACGACTTACACCCCTAGCTCTGAGCAATTTGGAAAATATTGGCACCGTCTATAGAGATAAATTAACAGGGAAAAGATGCAATGAGGCAGACTGCTGCGATCTAGCAGCTAGACCAAAATCTAGCGTTCTTTTCCACAGAATATTTCGAGATAATCGAGGTTCCATTTTGACTTAGGGGCGTACGCTAGAATCCCGATTATCTCGACATAATCTGTAGGAAGGACCGCTGTACTTTTGTCTAACTGATCAATCACAACAATCAGATTCATAACAGCTTTGCCTGTTGATTTATTCCTATAGATGGTGCCAATATATTCCAATGGTCAGGGCTTGGGGACAGTAATAAAGTGAAGTTTTTGGGACCAAAATGAAGCTGATGACTTGAGGATTTGATTTCTGGCGTTTGAAAGATGATAATTACTGCACATTTGCACAATTTTACTCTTTGTAGCACTGCTGTGACTGTCATGGTTGTGTAAGGAGTAAGTACTGGTACTGTAATTCCACACGTAAAGGACCATGTAGAAGGGCAGGTTTTGAAGGTCCACAAGTAACTTCAAAAAATCTGGCAAATTCGGTACTGCTCTATGATTTCACTTTCCGCTTTTGAGAACGAGTGGAATACCAGATGTGCTCCTGAGGACGTCATCATATTCCAATTTCAGCTGAATATACCCTCAAGAATAAGGCTCTGTCTTTCGTACTGTTTAATGAAGAATATGCTATATTACCTTACGATGTCTACTGGTACAAGTACCATATCTTTCCCCTGATTCTCATTTGTCATGTTCTTGTCTTGAGGTATAAGGGTAGTGGGAATAGAAGGAAATAACCAGGATGGAGACAAGTGAGCTTTTGGTATGGAGTTATGGACCTTGTTCAACATCAGTTTCCAACTTCACGTGACTCTATGGCTTCTATTTCGGGTTGTAGAGTGTATTGTTGGAGTCTACTACATGACGAAAAAGGGCATATGGACAAAGTAAGAGAAGACGACTTCAGGATTACGTTTAGATAGATCTAAGGATGTGTTCTATACTGTGACGATGATGGGAAGCATTTCTTGTATACTCCATAAGGGAGAACCGTGGATATGGAATATTTAAGAAGTGAGAATGCGGTAATATTGTACCTAAAAGTATAAGACAGTTTTTGTAGAAGAATGAAAAAAGGCAAATAAATGAGATTTAGAACTCGGTAGGTGATTTACTTGGTGTTTGAAGAAGTACAACGTCAAAGGGTGGAAGAGTGGTGGTATATAGGAACATGCCGATTTAAGAGCGTTTCAGACATGCTAGAGAGATGAAAGTAGTCTAGATGGATTCAGCGAGGCTGGTTTAGTCGGATGGAACATTTATATTGTCTTTTGAAGTACGTCGATAGTTGATTATGGTGACCTTCTAGAAAACAAGAGATCACACTTTTAAGCCAATAATTGTATGACAAGTAGTAGTAAGAGTTATACCATTCGATTCAGAATCGTCTGGAAAATCGACAGGTACCTTTATATACTTTTGTTATCATACAAAATTTCTCACATTATCACAATCTTCTCTAACATGGATAGTGCACTTTTCAGCCAAAAATTGTATGACAAGTACTAATAAAAACTATACCATTGGACGCAGAATTGTCTGGAGAGTCGAAATGTACCAATAATTACTTCTGTTATCATACAGACTTCCTCACATTCCTCACAATCTTCTGTAACGTGGAATAGTGCAGTGTATGACCAATAACTGTATGACAAGTACTAATGAAAACTATACCATTCGACGCAGAATCGTCTGGAGAGTCGACAAATACCAATAATTACGTTTGGTGTCATACATAATTTCTCACAATAAGCCGTTGTGTTATTGTACTTGATGGTGAGACATTACGTCATAGAGTGGAGAGAAGAACGAACACCATATGGAGACGAAAAAAGCAGCCAAAGTGCTCAGAACTTCACTGGTACTGTTATGAATGCTTACCAATGCGTTTAACCCGGTTTTTATTCTTTAGCAACACAAAAACGCATCACTTTGTCATATTACGTCATCTGTAACATTCATACGCCTTCCTCTGGAAAAAGCAACTGGCGTTAGGTGTGCAAATAGAGACACTTCTTACCTTCTTTAAGGTGCGATTTACATTTTCGGCTCTGTGCGTTTGAGTTGCTGCTTTTTTCTGTGGGCCCGAAAAATGAACGTGAGCTGAGGGCGTTGGTGCGTGACATCTGCAACGGCTTTTGACAGACTGAAAAGGGAACGAAAAAGAGGAAAAAGAGGAAAAGAGGAACTGTATAGAACGTCAAAAAAGACGAGAAAAGAACGAAATTTGTCTATAAAAGTGAGTAAATAGGTCATAGGAGTGCTTTGACACGTGACAGCACGTGATTCGACACTACTAGAACCTTTCAAGACGGCTTTGTAGCCAGCCCTAATACAAATCTCGTGTCCATGCATGTTGCAGAAACCTTCGGGGCAACTTTGGATCATCGTGGGTTTAATGTAGGGGACAAGGTGTGGTGAGGAGGACAAGTAAGGTGGGGACCTGATAGAATGAAAGATGAGGTGAAGAAAAAAAAAGGACAAAAAAAAAAAAGTGAACACAATAAACGGGGTGTAACACTGCTTAACAGCCCCTTCTAGGACACATCCAAATCTGGCCTCATCTTTGAGACAAGACGGACGTTTTCATGTGGGGAAAAGTATGCACTCTTGCTACAATGCGATACATGGTAGGCTGACACCTAGCGTCTTCTTCAAACAGGGGCAGAAGTCAGAAGTATGGTAAAAGTAAGATGTAAGCAAGTGTCATAATGTCAGTCAGTCAGGTGATGCATTGAAGAGCATTTAACGAGGTCAGTATATTACCTGGACATGTGACATACGGTATTATGACCGTGGGATATGACGTCCGTGGAAGGAGCATTTATCACCACTCTACTTTAACTAAGGTAGGGGTATGAGTAAGGTAAGGTAAGGTAGGGCAGGGTAGAAGATACTTCCTGGACAGGGTACAAGGTAAGGGTACCGGTACAACTGTCGTATAGTCTTACAAATAATCACTAAACGCGGCTAAAGTAGCGCCAAGGTCCCCACAGAGCCCCCACGCTTTCTGCTACCGGATTGAGAAAGTTTCCCGACACGCCTACTGCATCTCAACATGCCAGATGTAGGAACCTACAGCGAGGTCGAGATGGGTTTCGGATACTCAACTCGGGATGATTAGGAAGAGTAACGGTAACGATATTGGTGGTATTAGGTGATATAAGGACATACAACGATAATAAGAGGCGATTGTAACACTCCAATTGCTGTAAAAATCGGTATAAAAGCGTAGAAAAGTCGATATGGGCCTTTAGCGCCTTCGTTTTCTTCGTTAATGGCCTTCTTTTAGCATGTTTGGTTTTCTTTTTTTGTCGTTTTTTTTTCTTTCTATGCCATGCTGCTGGGAGATTGTGGGGCCGACCGTTGGCTTTGTTAATATACGCACGGATAAACGATGAGTTTATATGGAGGGAGGGAAGAGTATTACTAGGGGAAGGAGTGGAGATATAAGAATGAAAAGTATATACATCGCTTCGTCTTAATCAGGGCTCCAGAATGGTACAGCTTTCAAGCCATAATCGCCATTATCCACCCCACAACACCCATCCCCCTGCTACTCCCCCACGGACAAATTTTTTGAAGACAAAGTTTATGAGCGAGTTAAAATAGTCAAACAACATGAACCTCTACCTGGTTACATACCTTGTATAACAGTTGTTGATCTCCACGACCCGTCCACCACTCGACATTCAACTGCCAGAGGGGTGACATGAACCGCACGAAATCCTTTGCGGGATGCTGGACGTGCCGAAACCGGAAAATCAAGTGCGATTTGCGCAGACCAACGTGTTTGAAATGCGAAAAGGCCAAACTCGAGTGTGAAGGATACTCCATCAAGTTGAGATGGGCTAGGACTGGCAAAGAAGGTGAGGATGGAGAAGAGGAGATTTTCCGCCGCCGAAACGTGGATTTCGTCGAGTATCCGCCGGAAATGACGTTTGAAACGTACAGAGAAATGGACATTACATTACAAAAGTTGCATGCTCCAAAGTTCCAGGCCGATGAGACGGTGGTTCTGGGGCCGTTTGGGGTCTTTTCAGGGTCCAAAAGGAGACGTCTAGAGGGTCCACCTATGAACCAAGTGACACAGATGACTCCTAAACATACTCCTCCTCAGATGGCTCAGAGTGTGGGTGGTCAGAGCGTTGGTCAGGGTCAGGGTCAGAGTATGGGTCATGGTCAGGGTCAGGGTCAGAGTATGGGTGTGGGTCAGGGTCAGAATGTGGGTCATGGTCAGGGTCAGGGTATTCAGAACGTGGGTCATGCCCAGGTCTCTCCCCACCAACACCACCCCACACCCTCTCCCCACCATTCTCCGCATTGTCATCCTCACATTTCGCCCGAATTGGACCTCGATATTCTCATGAACAATCTCCCCGTTCATCCGCCCCAGATTCTGCCTCTAACCTACTTTATAGACCCGAATCTGGAGATGGATCAGGGTCAGCAGACGAGCCAGGGTCAGGGTCAGGGTCCACAGCCTGAGTCATCTCCCCCCGGGGGTATTATTCACAGAAATATCGAACAAATGGAAGAGAACGAAGTCAACACTATCTTCACCATTGTCCAAAACGATCTGGCAGGAACTGCATTCCCGAAACTGCCAGCTTCAGAACTCCAGTTTTCAGATACTCAACTGCAGTTTTCGTCGCAGTCTCGGTACCTGTTGCATCACTATATCACGTCTGTTTCTCAAACAATGACGGTGGTAGGACATCCTAGAAACCCATGGATGCAAATCTTTGTACCGAGGGCAATTTCGGCTATTGGAGATCTGGTAGCTACGGGGTATACGACCAACTCAAGAAACGCTCTTTTACACGCTCTTTTGGCCATTTCAGCCTACAATTTGCAATCAAAGTACCCGAAAAACTCGCTGAATCGAAAACATTACTCGGAATTAGGTCTCCGGTTGAAATCGGAGGCGTACAAGTTGTTATGGCCGTGTTTCACCGAAGATATCAGTGATCAAAAGTACAAAGATGTGCTTGTTTCGATTCTTTCCATGGTTCCTATCGATGTTGTATCTGGATCAATGTCAGATTGCAGAGTCCATCTCCTGGCATGTCAAAAGTTCATTGAAATGCGTCTTTCTTCACGACGAGATATTTCGCCCAAGGCTGCCACCCTACATCGAATCTTTTGCTTTTTGCGACTGTTACAAGAGTCGACAGTGTTCACAGATTTGATGGAAATCGATGATGAAGAGCTCAACGAAGTTATCACCGACGATCAAGACATTGACACCATCTTAACCGGCGCAGACGGCTCGAAAATGTCCGACAAAAAACGACTCAAGTTCTCGGACGCAGGAGGAGGTATTTTCCAGAAAGAAAAAGATCCCAAAAAGCTCGGAAAAGACGACAGAAAGAATTCCAACGAGGGGTACTTTGATACTCCAATCAAAAAGTCGCTCAAGGGCTCGCCTAATGCTCCTCCTCCAGGGACTCAACGGCTCAAAATCTCAGAGTACTGGCTAGGCCAACCTGATTTGGCCCCCTGCTCCGATTCGTTCGATTTGAGCTCCATTCTAGCAATGTACGGGCTTCCAGACTCTCTCCAGGCTCTTCTTTCAAGAACTACAGCTCTAGCTAAACGATGCATTTCTTTCCGACAAAAAAAGGGCACCAATTACGAGTCTGAACAAATCAGAGTGCTTGAACAGGACTTACTTCAATGGCGATTTGAGAAAAGTAAGATTGAAATCCCCTCGTTCAACGATAACCGAAAAGCAGTTTTGCATTACCACTGCATTTCGTTCCATGGAGCGTTGGTCATCTACTTTTACCGGCTGGTGCTAGGATGGCCCGCGTCGTCTCTGCAGGACAGAGTCAAGTACCTGATGCACATTTTGCTGGAGATGCAAAACTTCAAGTCCAAGGTCTCTGTGATATCTACGCCGTTACTGTGGGCCGGGTTTGTGGGTGCTTGTGAAGCTCTTACTGAAGATACAAGACAGGGATACACAAAGTACATTCAGGACTTGGCCGAGTGTGGAATGGGGACTTATTATGTGCCCAGAAATGTGATTACAGAAGCTTGGAGATTGCAGGATAAGGGAGAAGAGAGTAATTGGTGGGATATTGTCCGGGATTGGGAGGCGCATTTGTTGTTATCGTGAGTTTATCAGGCTGGAAGTCACGGTACATTACTGCTTCACTGCTACACTGCTCCACTGCTACAATGCCTACTACTCGCAGCTTTCATTGCTACTGCTCCACTGCCACAATACAGCAATGCTCCATACTACAACTACAATAATAATGTACGATATAATGAATAATGATAATGATATGATGATTAGAGAGGGAGGAGGATCGAATGGTGCTGTTAGAGAGGTTTTACTTGAGATGGCAGGTAAGGTATATGTCTAGAATATGCC
Organism: Yarrowia porcina; assembly: GCA_900519025.1. Classification (NCBI taxonomy): domain Eukaryota; kingdom Fungi; phylum Ascomycota; class Dipodascomycetes; order Dipodascales; genus Yarrowia; species Yarrowia porcina. The sequence continues at coordinate 545,383 of ULGT01000009.1, read as the reverse complement.
AGTAAGTGCTACACATTAAGTCCAGTATAAGAGTCAGTCCAACATCATCGAACAAGTACAGCAGCGGGGAGTCTCAGAACAGGCGTAATGAACTGCTTAACGTCTTTCAATGTTCTTTTAGTAAAGATCTCCCTTAATACGATGAATACTTATCAGACACTTATAGCTACAGTGGACTGACGTGATACCACTACAGAACAGGATATAACGGACCAAGAAGAAGATAAAAGGTACCATTAGATTACCCAATCTTTTCTGATCTGTTCCATGAACTCCTTTTATACCCAGATCTCTTGTAACTCTCCATTTGCTTGTATTATCCTCACCCCCACTGACATGACTTAGCTTGAGGAGGTTGGCAGTAGAGTATAGGGAAAAGATGACAGACACATCAAAAATGTAACTGCTTATTTAGATATCAGTGAGTAAAGATTTCACGAATTTGTTACTCAATAGTGAGGATCGTTTCGCTACCAGTCGCAGAACCGTTGCTCAATAGTGGCCACAAGAGTATAGGAGATATGCCAGGATACGCGTATAGGTCTACAAGGGTTATGGTACGAGCTAGATCCCTTTGAGATGAGTAAATCTCTATACAGATTGACCCTATCAATTGAAGTGTTATACCATGTGCGAGTACGGTACTATTGGTACCGGTACTAGTAAATGAATGTCAAAGACCTACTGAGTATGGAGACAGTTACTCAGCTCCACGTACAAAATTGATTGGAGTGTCATATATGCTGTATTTAGGAAGTGTCTACTGCGATCAAGACTTTCAAGTTGATGTATTTCTCATTTATGAGGTCACTGAGTCGTAGACAAGTCTGCAGGTGAATGTATATTTGGGTATGACTATACTGAAGAGGGAAAGTATCTTCGAAATGGGAGAGACTGTATTATAAGGGTATCTCATCCGCTTATTTTAAATACTCTGCAGATCCAACTGAGAAACGGTTGTTATTCGGAGAACCAGTTGTGCAAGATCGCAAATTACCTACGAGCTGGTGAGGAATGAACCAGTCTGGAACATTTCCAGATTCAAGAAGATGTGGTATACTTAAAAGATATCAACCGAAGAAATGAGTTGAAAAACAGACGTGGTTGTCTGACTGTCTAATACTAGAGTGACTGGGGACTGGTTGATACTCTCGAGTTGTTAGGATAGACAGTATCAGCATAGTGAAGAAGATCCATATACTGAGAAGTAAGTAATCACCTGATGAGATTGAGCAGAACCCTCCAAGAACAGATCTTCAGTGCTTACAAGTGATGCTCAATAACTCTCTACTCTCATTCATCTTTGTTGAGAAGTCCATTGGAGTGAATGTGAGAGACTCTATACTGTACTTTTAAAGGTGACCTTAAGGGAGACTTCTCAGTAATATAAGCTATCCCAATCTGTATGAAGTATCATTCTCTAAACATGCTACGGCACCTAAGTCTATAGTGCTAAGATCAGAGACTAATGAGTGACCAAACGACAGTGCTTCAGTAAATGGACATGGACATGGAAATGAAAAGATTATCAAAAAGTTGCTTCAAACTTGACACTAAATCTATAAACAGGTAAATTGCATAACTATGTTATATATCTCATCCCTCGGTTCACACTTGCTATACAGTGCTCTTTTAGCTTTATGATGCTCTTAGGCAGTACAAGTTCATATTACAGTGTCTACGAATATCACCAAGAAAGCTGTGTAGAGACTTTAATTGAACAATGAATGCTTCTAACGTACTCTTTTCTCTACCAGCGTTTGATTTGTACCATTGTGACGTCCTACAGCAATACCACTTCAACAGTGAAATGTAGAGGAGCCGACCTAAAATGCGATCTAGAAGAGATATGGAACTTCTGAATAGACAGTTTTGATCAGCTCGTTGAGGAGATTCCAATGGTATTGCTTTTATCCAGATTGCTGCTGTTTTGGGCGCAAATAGGGGCTCCACCGTGGCCCTCTAAAGAAGGAATACTATAGATGCAACATCGAGTGACTTCTTATAACAAGGAATACTACCGGTATAGATGCACTACAACTTGACCATGAAGGACTCTTAATACCTCATAATATCAATACATTACATGTAGCGTTACGTATCACGTGAGTTCCCCCTCTTCATCACCTCTGACTGGTATAAAACGGCGCATCTTCAAAGGTACTCTGGGCCGATTCAAACGACGAGATGGGAGTCGATTGTTCCTGTTTTGTAGGTTTGAAAAAGGAGTACAAAGAGCTTTCCCTCTTTACCTTGACCGGTTCCTCCTTAACCGTCTCCTGTTTCACTTGCTCCTGCTCCTGCTCCTGCTTCACCTGCACCACCGTCATTGCATCTTTAATGGTATTATCGAACCTGATAACATCCATTGAAGTCACCTTGGGGACCTCGAAACACGTGAGTTTCAAGTCCTCGGGGTTTCGGACACGTGACATGGCCACATACGCTTGTCCTTCGGCAAACATTCCCTTCATATCCACCACAGTTCGAATCAAAGTCTGACCCTGAGCTTTATGGATAGTCAAGGCCCAAGAAAGAACTATAGGAAGCTGGATTCGAGCGCAAATTCGCGGGTACTTTTTCGTTTCGTCCAGTATTCCTCTTTCCATTCTCTCCTCCCTGTTTAGTAAGCGGGAATAGTCCAACTTTTCAAAGTCTACTGTGGACACCAGGTAGAACTGTTCACCATTAGAATCCACCAAGTACTCATCTGCCAGTTTGAAAACGACTCTCAGCTGACTATTGGCGGTAGCAGGGAACCCCTTGGCTTGCAATTCTTTGTTTTTGTTCTTTTGGGCGAGTGCTTCCTGTCGGTACACTTCATCAATGTGCATCAGAGTGAAGCGATAAAAGGCCCATTTTTCCTGGGTGATTTGCATGGGCATTCCGTCCAGACCAAGGTAATGGTTGATATCGTGTGGCATTTCTGCAAATCGGCCGATAGACCGCGTATTCTTCTTGTGGATGTACTTTTGAATCGCATACAGAATCTCCAAATGACCCGAGTACATTTCATACAAGTGTTCGGTCATGAGAAACGCAACCACACCCATATGCCCGTTAACCAGTTTCTTTTCATGGTCATTCTTGACATACATGACCTGGGCTCCGGGTTTCAGACTCAACACCTTTTCTGCAGGAATATCTTTCATGGCTCTTTCGACAAAAAAATCGGGCATGTTTTTTCCTCGTTCATCTTCAGCATAAAAGAAGACTTCAGGACCGTCCAGGAGCTGCAACTCCTTTTGATTGGTGTCCAGTACTCCATCTATTCGACTTTTCAGATGAGCACATTCCAGACCGGGATCATGACGGCCTATAAACTGAGAAAAGTAGTCTTTGAGCCGTACAGCTTCATCAGTCGATCCAGAAAACTTTCGGAACGCTTCCAGCATGTTTGCAAAGTCCGAGCCGGCTTCTTGACGTTTAGCAACCGTTAGTCTCAGTCGATTGTCTCCAAAAGTGCGGTTAAAAGCTTCAGAATTGAACAAAAAGTCGGGAGGGGGGTTTCCAGCATTGGGATCACCTCTATGAGCAGCTGCATAGGCGTTTTTCTCTTCAAATGAGGGGACAGGAGGTAACTGGAAGAAATCGCCCACACAAACAACTTGCATTCCTCCAAACGGGATATCAGACAAACTCTTATCTCTGAGGGCATCAAACTCCGTGTACTTGAGCATTTGTTTTTGGAAGTCGAAGTTTGCCGGTTTTCGTTTGCCTTTTGCCAAGTCTCTTTCGTACTGTCTTCGAGCAGCTTTGGCAATCTCGTAGAAATGAGACCTAACCCATCTTGCTACCTCTTCAACTTTGTCAAAAAGGGCGCCAGAAACCATGGAAGACTCGTCAATGATAAGAACATCAGTATACTTCCAAGTAGCAGCTTTGGCGGGGCTTTTCAATATTAAATCAATACACCCGGCGGCATCTTCCTTCATGAGCCCTAACCCTGCCCATCTCAACAACGTGATTCCTTCCACATTGACTGCTGCCAGACCTGTGGGGGCTGTTACTCGACAGGTGAGTTGTTCACGGTCAAAAAACTTGCGGATTTCTTTGATCAACACAGATTTACCCGTACCGGCTCCTCCTGTAAAAAAGAGGTTTTCTCGGTTGACACAGACTTTATCGAAAATGATTTGTTGTTCTTCAGTGAGAATGATGTTTGCGGGTTCAAGGAGGGAGAGAGTAGTGGTGTTGGCTGTATCTTCAATAACAACAGTTTCTCCATGAGGTTGACTAGATCTAGGCATTCCAGTGTGTAGATTGGTGGATTCAGACTCCAAGGGGATAAAGTCGGGTTCTTTAGAAAATACATCACCGGGAACTTCTTCCTGAAGTAGGTCCCCCCTTATCTGCTTAAGAATCATCTTTTTGGCGTCCCTAACCACCAACCGTTTCATCTCTTCAAGCTGTAAACAAGTCTTTGTTTGGTCATCTAGATGATCTCCGTCTTCAAGAACATCTTCAAGCTCTTTCTTGTAGTATCCAATAACCATAGCCAGTTCTTTCGGTCTCCATTCTTTCCACCAGTTAGAGGGGAAGGAGCCCTGACCCTGGAACATGGGACTTTCCTGAATCACGTGACCTTGCCGAATAACGTGACTTTCCCGAATCACATGACCTCCCACGTGACTTTCATGTTTAATATCCTCCTCAGACATGTCCTGTTCACCCATAACCCGGTCACTCATAACCTGTCCATTCACAGCCGATTTCTCAACCTTTTGAGCCCGTTCACTCACATCACGTGCGCTCACATCACGTGTGCTCACATCACGTGCACTCATAATCTGTCCATTATGCGCGTTTTCCACAAATGGGTCCTCCATCTTCACCTGGTTCTTCTGTTCCTGCTGCCTCTCCCTCTGCAGTTTCAGCTGAGCAAAGAACCCTCTCTCCTGCTCTCTCATCTTCAGATCCTTTTCCTTCTTCTCTTTCTGTTTCTTGATCTCATCTAGTCTTTGATCAAGTAGACTGTTTTCCTTCAACAGAGATGATGTAGGTCTACCAGTGCTAGCACGAGTACCAGAAGCCATGTTCTGTCTCGTGTTGGTTGGCACCTCAACAATCTCCAAATCATCATCTGACTCATCCACGTCCATTCGATCTTCTTCAGTCCCTGTCCTTGTAGCTAGAGTACCTGTACCTAAAGAAAGAACACCTTCAGTCTTCAGAGCACCTTTAGTAACACCCCCCCTCTCCCTCTCTCTCAACTGCTCCATTAAAGCTCCGATTTTGATATTGCCCTGCTCCAGCCGCTGGCGCTGGTACCGCTCCTCCTCGTCGTTACCGTGACCATGACCGTCCAAAGCCCGTTTGTTTAATCGAGCCATAAGTGGTGTTGAGGGTGGATTTTGAACTGTAGCCAACAGAGTAATTATGTAATTACTGTTTTGGGATAAGAGATGCATGAAAAAGACGTGACGCGTAACGCATGTGAGACGAGATAGAGGGAGAAGTAGTGCGTGGATAAGCACGGAAACAAGTGGAAACGAGTGGTACGGTGTTGGAGATGGATGTGAATTTTTCTTGAATGATTTTGGTCACTCTACAGGGCTAATAATGGGGTGGTCTGAGTGCCCTCTTTACTTAGCATTATAAGACTCAGTTGGGAGTTAGTGGAGGACTTAGTTAGCTTAAGACATTGAACCTATAGCTTTAAATACCGATCTTTTTGATACGGAAAAGACCAGAAACCATTCAATTCGTCATTCTAAATCATCCTGCAGTCTTCCTACTTCAATCAGACAAATATTCGGCCATTTATAAAAAACCCATTTCCGCCCTCCACTCACCCACGAAAAACCCCACTTTTTGGCTCTTTCGCCACTGCTGACTAAGCACATATTTTCTGGAAAGCGGTCCTACAGCGATTTAGAGAGTGCCATTGTGATCCCCTGAGTGTGGAGATTACGAATAAGCTACTGAATTATGTTTCTGACACCTATCCGATGTTGTTTTGCCCTTCTCAAAATTTACAATTTCCAGTTCACCCTCAGTCTGGGCTTTTTCAGAAATTTCTATAAAATCCCAAATTCCGTTTTTCAGACTTGAAGGTTACTGGGCGAAAATACGTCTACAGCAACACAACACAATAATGGAGTGGGAAGGAGAAGAGGTAGAGGAGAATGAACTAGTTCATTGTGTTCCTTGAGCTCGTGGGAGTATTTTAAACTAAGAAAGTTGCCCATATTGCTATTTTTGGTCTCTATAGACTGGCCTCCATGTCCTCTCTCTATAACAAAAGTGCCCCATTTTGACCAAGTTCTCCATACAATGGTCCATGTTTGGTCCACAATTTTGGCCAAGTCTAAACCCAACTAAATACCAAGTAAAGTAAGAAGACAGCAAGGTATGAGTACCCAGTTTTCAGATCCAATAATGGGAATTGTGTGAAATAAAAGAGCCCAATTTGGTAATTGAGCCCCGCTCTATCCAATGCACCACTTTTCACTTCAACAGGCCCCCTGGAACCCTCAAAATGAACCCCCAGCGGAATTTTTCTTCAACTAATTCCCAACTAAAGGTATACCCTAAACTGAGCTCAACACAGCACCCAGAGATGCCTCTATAAAGTCCTAAAAACACCACCAAACCACTCTATTACCATGCATGCTATTATCTATACTCTAATCCGAAAATCCGGTCCATTCTTCTTCCTCAAAGTCTTCCTCAAAGTCCTCTTCATCTGAAGATGTTTTTTCTTCGGAAGAAATCTTCTGTTCAACTTCTTCAATCTCGGACACCTTCGGCACCCGATTTCCAATCTCTCCTATATCCTGTTTTTCAAAACACGCGGCAAAAAACCCGATTCCTCCATCTACCTTAGGAAGAGCTCGGACTACTCCTTCAGCTAAAGCTGCTCGTTGGTTCTCTGGAAAGTCGGAAAAACCGGTAGGATCGCCTCGTCGTTCCCAAAGAGGCAAGACTCTTGTTTTGGGAGCCAATTGCCATCCTTCAGCAGCCACTTGAGAGTCCAACAGCAGCTTTTGAACAACCTCTTCATTCTCGATATTGTGAATGGAACAAGTTGAATAAACCACCTTTTTCGCTGACCCGAATAGAAGAGCATGCTTGACAATTCTGTACTGGAATTCCGACAGTTTATGGAGTCTGAACTGGTCCTTTTGGTCGTCTCTATTAGTCTCTTCAGCAGCAGCATCTTCATGTTTTCTACCGAAAATACCCGATCCAGAACACGAGGGATCCACTAGAATACCTTCCACTTCAGGGTAATCATCGGGATTTGTGTCTGTAAAGTCTCCAATGTTGACTTTGATACAGTTATGACACCCGGCCGTCTTCACCATTTTAGTCAGCAGTTTGGCTCGCAAAGTATCCTTTTCAAACGCATCAATAGACCCCGGAACACCGTCTACAAACGACGCCAAATGGGTGGTTTTGTTGCCAGGAGCCGAACAACAATCAATGAGTTTTTGGCCAGGTTTAGGGTTGAGAATTGTTGCTGGAAAACAAGAGGCTCGATCTTGAATGATGATTTTGCCCTGTTTGTAGAGCTCACAATTGGCCAGTTTTTCTCTGGGATGAATTCCATAGAGATGAGGCACGTGAATGTCCTTGTAGATTTGTCCGGGAAGAATGGTTCCTCCTACAATCTTGTCGATGGGTTTTAGACGAGAGATTAGAGGTGCCCTTTGGAACTCCTCTTCATTACTAAGCACGGTATTGATTCGAATCCACCGAATAGGCGTCGAATCCTCCTCCACCAGTTCGTCCAGATCGGAAATCTTGTGTTTCAACTTGAATCGAGTGAGTTCCGATTTCAGCCGGGTTTGGTGGGCTAGGAACATGTCCTTTAAGGGACCCTTGGAGATGGTCAAACGTTTGGATTTCGAGCAGAGAAGATCATGGGCCATCAGAATAGCCATATTCATGGTGATTTTTGTTTTTCCCGGTTTATCCGAAACGGGAATTTCGGCGGCTTTGATAATGTCCACCAAAAAGGGCCGGTACTTGAGGGCAGAAAAGACCACGGCAAACACATGTTTGGGGTCTGCTCTGAGTCTGGTTTTTCCTAGGAGCTTGGACTGCGCAAAAATCCGGCTTTGCAACGACCCCTTTTTCGACGGCTCAAGAAACTGGGCGGCTTCTTGGTAGAAGTTCATGTTGTAGTGGTGGTGGTATAGGTCTGCCTTGGTTGGAATAAGATATTTTTTATCTCTGCATGATCTGAGCCGCACGAGACAAAGTGGGCATGGACTGGGTGAAATGGAACCCCAATATCTCGAAATATTGTGTACAAAAAATGGCTGAAATTTTGTCTAGTGATAGATACTCGCAATCTGATTTATTTCAGCTTTTTCCTGATGATTTATCTCCATAGACGGGGTTAATAGGTGCCCTTTATACACTTCCTAGACATAGTCCTACATAGCTTGAGTATGTTAGTTGGGAGAGGCAAGTGAGATAGTAAAGGTGTAGGGGTCATCAAAAGCGGGTCAAAAGTGGTCCGAAAATGATTTTAAAAGATCCAATATGATTACTAATCACATTATAAGTCATATTATCATCTTTATTTGTAGTTATACGCACAATTGAGCCCAAGTGGACTTTCTTCATACCTCCTGTTATGCTCCTGTTTCTCGCCACTGCCAAGTCAGTCCCAACTCCAACGTCCCAAACGGTCGTCCCAAATTGTCTCAGTTGCTTCAGCCTTAGCAGAGTAACAATACAACATGAGATATAGGTGGTACTTGTAGGGCGATAATTGAGCGGAAAACACCCCTATATATACCTCCCACCCACTACATCACCATTGTAATATTAAACACCATTTATTGCACCAATATTACCCCCAATAACCCTCTGATTACTCCTACAGTAATACTCCATACATACTCCTAATCACGCACCATGTTAGGGGGTGTAATATTGTCTAGGGCATGGGCCAATACTAAGACCAGAGTATCAAGTGGAAGTACAACGTACCGAAAGTACAAAGAGTACCAAAAGTACCAGACAACCCTAACCCTTGTATTCACGTGACCCCATTCGCCACTACACAGCCTTATATCGCCACCCTACTCCTTGTCCCTCCTTACCATACATACGTAAACACCCACGTCCCAACTGCATAGCCCTAACCCTGACGACATGACATGTCTCGATTAACGATAGACTCCTCATCATACAACCGTCCAACATCTCCAACATGGACAAAGAACTCATCAGCACAGTAAACAAGCTGCAGGACGCGCTGGCAACCGCAGGCCCCGCCTCCAACCCCATCGATCTCCCCCAGATCACCGTGGTCGGTTCCCAGTCTTCAGGCAAGTCGTCTGTTTTGGAGAACATTGTGGGCCGAGACTTTTTGCCCCGTGGCACCGGTATTGTGACTCGACGGCCGTTGGTGTTGCAGCTGATCAACCGGCGCCCCACGGACGAGCTTGGAGCTCAAAAGGACACGTCAGGAGAGCGGACCAACGAGACCAACGAGGACGAATGGGGCGAGTTTCTCCATTTGCCGGGCAAAAAGTTCCACGATTTCAACGAGATTCGAAACGAAATTGTGCGGGAGACGGACGCCAAGACCGGCAAGAATCTGGGCATTAGTTCGGTGCCGATTAACCTGAGAATCTACTCGCCTCATGTCCTTACCCTGACTCTGGTAGATCTTCCTGGTCTTACTAAGGTGCCTGTAGGTGATCAACCCAAGGACATTGAGCGGCAGATTCGAGAAATGGTGCTCAAGTTTGTGTCTTCTCCAAACGCCATCATTTTGTCCGTGACTGCTGCCAACACGGATTTGGCCAATTCGGACGGTTTGAAACTCGCCCGAGAAGTCGACCCTGAAGGAGCCAGAACCGTCGGAGTGCTGACTAAGATCGATCTCATGGACCAGGGAACCGATGTCATTGATATTCTGGCTGGACGGGTGATTCCCTTGAGATATGGATACGTTCCCGTCATCAACCGAGGCCAAAAGGATATCACTTCAAACAAGAGTATCAAGGCTGCTCTAGAGTACGAAAAGGAGTTTTTTGAGAACCATCCGTCGTACAAGGCCAAGGCCCAGTACTGTGGAACTCCCTACCTGGCCAAAAAGCTCAACAATATCCTCATGTTGCACATCAAGGCGACTTTACCCGATATCAAGGCTCGAATCGACAAGACTCTGCACAAGTACCGAACCGAACTTGACCAGCTGGGTCCTTCTACTCTTGGATCATCCTCTTCTATCGTTCTGAACATGATCACCGAGTTTTGTAACGAGTACCGAGCTGTTCTAGACGGTAAGGGCCAGGAGGTGACTTCTTTGGAACTGTCTGGAGGTGCTAGAATCTCCTTTGTCTTCCATGAAATCTACTCCAACGGTGTCAAGGCCCTGGACCCCTTTGACCAGATCAAGGACGTGGATATCAGAACCATTCTGTACAACTCTGCCGGCTCTTCTCCATCGTTGTTTGTCGGCACAGGAGCGTTTGAAGTGCTGGTCAAGAAGCAGATTCGACGGTTCGAAGACCCTTCTCTGCGATGTGTCACTCTGGTCTACGATGAACTGGTCCGAATCATCACCCAGATTCTCACCAAACCCTCGTACCACCGATACCCTGCTCTCAAGGAGAAGATTAATGCTGTGGTGATTGCCTTCCTAAGACAGTCTCTGGTGCCTACCAACAAAATGGTCACCGATACCATCAACGCCGAGGAGTCGTACATCAACACTGGTCATCCCGACCTTCTCAAGGGTTCTCAGGCCATGGCCATTGTTTCTGAGAAGATGGGAGGCTCTACCGGTGTCCCCAAGGCCGTGGACCCCACCAACCCTGCTGCCGAAGAGTCCACCGGCTTCTTTTCGCAATTTTTTGCCTCCAAAAACAAAAAGCGACTGGCAGCCATGGAGCCTCCGCCAGCCGTGCTCAAGGCCTCCGGTACCATGACCGAGCGAGAGACGCTGGAAACCGAGGTCATCAAGCTGCTCATCCAGTCGTACTTTAACATTGTACGACGAACGGTGGCGGACGTGATCCCCAAGGCCGTCATGCTCAAGCTGATTATGCATTCCAAGCAGGAGATCCAAAAGGAGCTGCTGGAAAACCTGTACAAGTCGGACAACCTGGACGACATGGTCAAGGAAAACGACTTTACCGTCCAGCGTCGAAAGGAGTGCCAGAAGATGGTCGAGGCCCTCACCAAGGCCGCCGAAATCGTCCAGAGTGTATAGATAGAGCGGATTTAGACCAAGATTAATGAATTATGAGTTAGAGGGGGGAAAGTGGGGGAAGGCATATGGTAGGAGGAGTAGACATACAACAGGAGAAGTAGGCATAGAACAGGAGTCTACCAGTAAGCATAGCAGTCAAAGTAGGCAATCAAAACATGCACCAGTATGTAAGGAATACAATAGGAGAAATACAGCACTTGGTATAGCACCAAGAAGTGCACTGTTATGAACTATACGGCATTGACAGTGTAGAGAAGTCCTGTAGTTGATTTCGTCGTGGCGTTCAGTTCTTGGTGTCGAACTTTTGTTGGGATTTGTTGAACTTATTGCCTTAATTGCGTTTTTAGTTTTCCATGAAAAAGACTCTTAACCTGTCTCAACCCGCTTGTCATGCTGCAATGGTATTTGTGTTATGACACAAACCAAAAATGATTTGTGTAATGATGGCCCTTCTCCCCTCTGTGTGACACCACCACAGTCACCCCCACTCCGGCCGTATTGGAGACATAACATGATTGCGTCCGCTGCTTTGGAAGTGGGGGTTTGTGTGAGTGGTGTGGAGGAGGGAAAGAGGGTGGAAGGGTAAGTGGGCTTAAGGTAATAAAGACGTTAGTAAGTAGTTGGGGTAATAGAGATCAACGGGTGTGAAATGAGAGAATAGAGATCGCTCATTTTATAGAGGAATACTAGTACCTACAAGTACCGGTACCCGGCAGTGCCATTATTACCAGATCAGTATATCTCTTGTTATCATATCTTTGAGATGGAGGGATATCTTCAGAGTTGGGGCAAGCTACGATACGTGTTGGTATCAGACAACTTCTATTCGTCTGTCATTGTAGTCTTGTGACTACTGGTACTATCGTACGATACTGTACAGTGCCTCAACTCCTGGGTGGCAGCTGATCTTGAATCTAGACCTGAAGGCGTTGGTATTTCTTTCGAACATTTTCACGTGACATTAATTTCTTCATACCTACCCTCTTGGAGTTATAGAGCATTCTTTACCAAACAATGTTGCAACATCTTATATCCATAGACACACATTAGACACACATTAATCATTGATTTCCTAAAAAATAGATAATAATGATTCATAAGTGAGTAATAAGTCACTTGCAACTACTACACCACTTCTGGGAGCGAATAACAGGGTACATTATGACCAATAGTCCTTTATCGTAGTCGATGTGTGGTCCTTCCAGTCTATGCAACGTCTTATAGTCATCTAACTCCTTATCAATGATGCAATATCGAGCAATCTTATTTTGGAAGTGGAAAAAATGGACAAAATTGGAGGCAAAAAAGAGGCAAAACAGAAGTGGAAAAGAAGTGGAAAAGTTTGAGAGCAATAAGGGGAGTAGGGCTGGTTCCGACTTACCATGGAAATAGCATTGGTTGTTACCATATTCCCTGGTCACGTGATGTGGCTTGTCTTATGACGTCTGGTCAGACCTGCATGATGAGAAAGTTTATGAGTGATAATAGAGATTGAGTCGGTTGCTGTTAGGGGAAGAGTGGTAAGTGAAAGTGGTAGTGAGAAGATAGAATGTGTATTAGTCAGCAGAAGTGGTACCAAATTGGCCACTTCTTCTGTCTTACGTGCTTACTAATACGTACTAACCCTTATTACCGCCGTATTATGATCCCCACTTCCCCTCTGACATCTGCATAATGAGCACCTGACAAGACACTTCTAACGTAACTAAAAAAGCGAATAACAGATTGACGGATCTGAGGGGTGGGTCCGTATGTGTTTGTGTACGTGTGAAATCTATACCCTATCTGTGTATTTTGATTACATTGGTCATGTCACATTATCTATGTCACTGGTCATGTCAGCTGGTCTATATAAACACCTCTTGTCCCTCCCTCCTGTAGTCCTGTTCTTATACTATCTCTTGTCCCGTTTAAACTATCGCCCCACGCCTGCACAGTGCTTGTATCGAGCCTACTGTACGGCAAAATAGCATACGGAGGTTGGGACTGGAAAACGAGAAGACATATTCTGTCATCTACTGTACCGTCTAACAGCTAACGACTTATCACTACAGTGCTGATACGCTACGCCTCTACGCCACCACGCCACCACGCTACACTATCTCAGATCACCTAATCTTCTCCCTAACTTCTCCGAACTTCTCTTCCTCCTAACCGCATCTTACCTCCTCACATGTTCAGTTTAACGGACCACAAGTTCCGTGAGCAGGTGGAGGACAACGTACGGGCCCGCAGCGCTCTAATGCGCAACCCGTGCTCGTCCTGCTCGTACCAGTCGGTCGACCGCCGGGCGTATGGCTGGAGAAGCTCCTCGTCCAAAACGAGGCTCTTTTCGCGGGACTCGCTGCGCAACATTAGCTACTCCAAGCTCGTGGGGGGCATGGCGCTGTTTGTGACTCTCAGTTTTGCCATCAACTACGTGCTGCTCATGTGTTTTGCAGACTCGCCTGTTCCTGGTGGACTCACGGGTCATTTCAGATTCACACCCATGGTTCCAGGCACGGCTCCACCGGGAGGAGCTCCTATTCTGACTAATACGGCTCTGATCATTTCGCCCAACTCGGACTTTGTGGTTCCCGCACGAATGGCCGCTTTCGGGAGGGGACTTATGATGGATGGGGTGGTAATTAGAGACAATGAGGATAGTGGAGTGGGTACTGACCTGCTTACTAATGGAGTAAGTGCTGAGGTGCAAGAGTATGGAACTCAAGATTATGACTTCACTCCTGAATGGAACGCCAAAGAGTCTGAAAAACTCGCTAGAGATATCGTGGAATACTTTCCTACAGGTATCTCCGACGGAACACCTATTCTCATTCCTCCAAACAGACGCAAGGAACCCACCGTGAATGCTCCTTTGAGAGGGGAAATCGAGGTGGTCAGCGGAGACGCCTGTGGACATGGAAAGCATCGGAATCTCACGGACAAAATCGCACTAGTCATGCGAGGAGGATGCTCGTTCTACGATAAAGTGCTGACGATCCAGGGATGGAATGCAAAGGCAGTCATTGTCGGAGATAACCAGTACAACCGGGGTTTGGTGACCATGTACTCGACCAACGATACAGATCTTTGCAGAGTCCCAGCCATGTTTGTTTCTCGAGCGTCGTTTGAACTCCTATCGACTGAAGACGAAGTGAGTATCATTCCAGGTCCTTCAGCTACTCCTGCCCTTGATACGATTCTCTTCCTGCTCATTTCGCCCATTTGCTCGCTTTCAATCATCTACCTCATGGTCTCTGTACATCGGTACTTTACTCAGTTGACCCGACGAGCTCCTAAACGGGCGGTCAAACAACTACCCGTCAGAGTCTGGATGGGTCAAGGAGTCCCTTCTCCTACTGTCAAGGGCAAGACTCAAGGGGTGAACCCATCTTCAGGGGTTCTAGAAAGTGCAGAACCCACGTCTACAGCCTCTGAAGAGTGTCCCGAACAACCGTCTACTCATTCAGACAAGGTGTGGGTGTCCTCCGATGAGTGTATCATTTGTTTGGAGGAGTTTACAGTCGGCGAATCTCGAGTGATGCAGCTGCCCTGTGGCCACGATTTCCACGAAGACTGTATCCAGCGATGGCTGACAACGCAGCAGCGCACCTGTCCCATTTGCAAGCATGATATCACCCAGCCCATGGAGCACCCCACAGAGACTACTCCGTTGGTGTGAGGAAGAGAGTGAAGAAGAATCGGGGCATGGATAATGACAGAAACGAACGAATATTTATTACCCAGAGGGGTCAAGTAGCTAATTGATGAATTGAGATGAGGGAGGAGAGGGGGGAGGAGGCAACAGAGAAGGGGTAAAACGAAAGATACATGGACAGAGTATCGTAGTCAGAAGGAGGATAGACAGTAGGAAGTTGGAGTACAAACTATAGAAGAGAAGAGACTACAGTACCAGTACTGACTGAACTTGAAGCTCTAGAGTGAAATACTTTGAAGCCGTATAACTTGTGTCGCGTTCTTTTGAGCACGTTCTGAAGACTACCAAGAGCCTCCTCAGTCTTCGTATACAAGGTGAAACACCGCTGGATATGCTGTCTTTAAAACGCAAGTGTACCTGGTCGGTTCCATCTTTCTAGACTTCTACATGACTTCTACAGCTCTTCCAATGCACATGTGAAACAGAGCACAGCCTCAAAGCAAGTATCGACTGTACACGCTCCCCATCTGGGGTACCTGTGAGACGTATGTAGCCGGCGTTTTTCTCGGGCTCTTTTCTCGGTGGAACCTCTTTTTTGCTCTTTTTTTACTCTTTATTACTCTTTGGTCCTTGCTGTCTCACCTATCCAGCCAGTGAGTGGTAAGGGTATTAAGCCAGTATTATGAGACGTGCCTGACGTGACGTTAATGGGGCCATAAGAGAGAATTTGAGTGTAATATAGGCTAGTTTTAATACATGTGATTTTCCTGGACCACTTATTTGGCCATTTCCTCTCCATAAATCTGATATATCGTTTCCATTGTTCAGTCTATTGTCCTTGCCCTTGTCCATTGTCTGCACTACACACGGCCTACAGTGGCCACTCTACGTGTCATGCACCTCTGATACAGACCGGGTATTATCAATTTGAGCTATTTCGGGAAATGTAATGGCTTCAGGGGTTAGATTACTTGGTGGCTTTGGTGGCATATGGTGGCGGGAAAAATAGTAAAAAAATATCCTCAAGATAATTTTTGCATGTCATTAAAGCACACCATAGTTGTGGGCTAATGAGGTCCAACCTACGTAAAGGTTTGATGAGATGAGCTAGAGCGGACTAGAGGACTGACCTATACAAGTACTGGTATCCATACTCATATAGAAGACACGTTATCATACAGTATCCGTACGTGATGTAACAGCCTTGTGTACATGTGACATGTGGTATGGATCATGTACTGTGCCCGTATTTCCCACCCCCAGCCATACAGTCCTTGCATACAGATAATAATTTCGCAGTGGAGACGTGGAAGGTGTAGGTGAGGTGTTCATGTGAAGGTGGGAGAATTATAGGAGAGCCAAAGTAGACAGAAATGTATGACACCACTGGGTAAAAATTGCACCATATTGTAGAGAAAGAGTTACTATTCATTCAGGCAACTTTCTGACCTCTTTTACCGCCTTTTACCGCCTTTTTCTTCCTCCTCATTTCCTCCCATTTTCTTCACTTGCCTTGTCCTGTCTGACATAATATTACCTGTTTGACCCTTGCCAAATCAGTCCACCGACATTTACCAGCCTCCCAAAAAAATATATCATGGGTGTACAGCCACTCCACACGATATATATGTAGAGTGTAGGACTCATGGCCATGACTACCCATCATTATGTTACCACAGCTACGACTGCCACTACGAATACTGCCACTATTCCTTTTAGTGTCGTGCTGTCTGGCCCAGTTCAACCTCAAGGTGAGGTCGGACAACAGCTCTGTGGGCAACAAGACGGTTTGCATGTCTGGAGGAAAGGGCGTCTTGATGTTTCCGCCAGATAATTCGTGTGTTTTCACCTTTCGAGGAGGCATTCTAACCGCATACACTACTAACGGCATCATTTTCAACGAAGGACAACAATTGGAGGAAAGTGACAGCTTTCGAGGCAGCCAGATTCTGTTCAAAAACTCGGTTCTTGATCCGCCGGGGCATTGGGTCTTTGTGGCATGTCCAGAGCAGGATAATAATTGGTCTGTTTGGATGGACGCCAAATGTGATGGGGGGGTGAATTTTGACGCGGTCTTAACACCCCTAGATGACTCAGCTTTGGGAGCCCTAGAGGGCAATAAGAGTGAGCGTCAGGAGCCTACAACGGATCAAACCAGTTCTGACTCATCTACGGGCAGTTCTTCAGATTCCTCATCTGATAACGGGTCTGCTGAGTCAGATACTTCGGACTGCTCTACCACCACTAATGGCGTCAGAACTAAAACCATCACCGAAATCGTCACCATCACCGGCGACGACCCCAACCAAGTCTCGGAGGTCACCACTACACGTACAATCACCCAGATTGCCGCGTCTCCAGGAGTAGTCACGGTTACCCATAGTATCACCTCCTATGTCGATGGATCTCCCGTTCAAGTGCCCGCCCCCACCCCTACAGCCAATCATAACGCTGCTCCTACTACAGGCTCGCCCCAGTCTCCTGATTGGAACGTTGGAGCGCTTCCTTCAGGTCAGAATGGTCTAGAAAACTCAGGAGGGGGTTATGGTAAGGGTGGAGGAAACACGGGTACCGGTAGTGGAGATGGTGGTAATGGAGGAAACGGAGGAAACGGAGGTGGTAACGCTGGCAACAACGCTGGCGACGGTGGTTCTGGCAACGGAGCCCCTGCTAACGCAGGCGCTCCAGGCCACACCCTCTGGTGGACTCAACCCTCCTCCCCCTGGTGGACCCAGCAAACGGCACCTTGGTGGACTCCCGAAGTGGTTGTCAGCAACACTGCATCTGGCGTTTCGGGCTCCAAGGCCACCGGTACTTCCACCTCTTCTGCATCTGTTTCCGGCCAGGAAAACGCCTCTTCTCGCATCAAAATCGCGCTAACTAGCTTGGTTAGCGTCTTCATGGCTCACTTAGTGTGGGCGTAAACACATACTACAAAACAACATATTATATAGTTAATGCATTCATTAGTAGGAGCTGGAGACTGGTGGTATCTACGGATAGTGTTTATACTGATATGGAGGGTCACTCTACAAACAAGTAAAGTTCAACAAAAGAAAATTGGCTGTTTGGGGGTATGAAGGCAGTTATCTCGGAATATTGGTAGATGAGAGGTGGTTTTTGTTGGATATTTTGGGACTGGTCGGGTTTGGCTACATTTTGGTAGTATTCCCATGGCTATAGCCTTGTGGGAATATATGAAAAAGTGCCTCTTATTGTATCTTTCTATACGACAGCATCCAAGTATATCCTAAGTAAGGGGAGGTGGGGCTGGGATCATTATATTCCACAGTAAAGGCAGTATATTTACAATAAAGATGTAAAAGTAGATTTGAAGCAGTCCAGAAACGTTTCCTTCTTACCATGGAAGCTTCTGGAGATGTTTAATGGGTGTTCTACTTCTTTCATAAGACATCTAAGGACCATGATCTGAACACTTGTGGAAGTTGTAAAGGTGATTTAAACACTATATAGTGCTGTAGAGTGTTTATTTATTATTGTTCAACTTCCTATAGTGCTATAACCCCTTCAAATGGGATTATCTGGGCTGTACCTATACATCAGGTATTCCACCAAGTTGCAACTATTGTCATGGGGCCTTCAAAACTCGAATAAAAAGTGATAAATAGGAATTTTGGTGTTCAATTGCCTTACAGAGGGCTAGGGCTATCAAACGAGCCACTTTCTGTCTTCTTAGGTCAACTACAACACCAAAATCTACTCCTCTTGTAACTACCCCATCTAAAGGCATAGTAGAGCCATAATGAAGACCTCAAAACGAACAAAAGTCATAGAAACCACACTAACAGTGATCCATGTGATATATGGCCCATTCAAATCAACTTTGAAAAATATTTATTTTCTCAAAAGTGCCATTTTGGTGTCTTCATGTTGTACCGTACCATAGAGTAGACTATAATCTACAGTTGAAGTACCGGTACTGTATCACGACCTACCCCTACCCTAGAAAGTGCACCTAGACCAAGAAAGAACAAAAAGTATGTACCCTCCAAAACATCAACATCAACAGCAGTTTGTACAAAATCGCCAAGTATTTTGTCTCCTTTTTGGTTGACAATTTAGTTGACATTTACTTCACTTAGTTGCCACCATGTCCCGCCTTATTCCACCTGCATCTGTTCATGCACCTCTCTTCACCTCCACCATGCCTCTATTCGAAGAATGCAAAAGTGCTCTGGAAACACAAGACACAAAAGCGTTGGATTCCCTCCAACTCCAGCTCGCTCTACAATCGAATGACACCAAACTCGAGCTTCTAGGCCAACTAATGCCCTCCATTGAAACGTGTCTTCGTCAGGGAGTGGATGAAGCTAGTGAGGTGTTACAGACGTTGGCACGTGACCAGAGTTTCGATCAGCTGACCAAGATTATCCCTGTTGAATCGATTCATGAGGGTCTGGTTTCGGGCTTACCTGCTCTTCAACAGGCTCTTCTAAGTCTTCTTAGACAAGATCTTGTTGCTCAAACACAACTCCTTTATGACGCTCTAACGCTATTGGCAGACCCAGATTCACCTGTGGGGGTCGTTTCAGCCGCTCATACTGCTCTGGTCGGTCTAGTCAAGTCTTGTGAAGGTCAATTGGCTCAAAGAAGACTGTCTTCTGATCCTGCTTGTCTAAAGGTTCTACGAGCCATGAAAACAGAAGTAGTGACTGCTTCTCGTCTTCAGGGATTGTTACTGGACACTGTTTCGGAATTCAGGTTCCCAGCCTATCTATATGATACTACCAACTTTGACATGTATAGAGAAGATCCCTTGGCTTTATATGTTCTGATTGAGTACTATACAAACCTGTTCAAGGCCGATTCTTCATTCATCCAGGCTTTACCGACTACTGTCAAGCATCTCATGTCGTTATTTGAGCCTGACGAGCTTTTAAATTCGTTGATTGATTCTGTTTTGGTCCAATTAACGGGAGTTTTGTCGTTGGAAGACCCAGATATCGTCTGGCAACTAGATACAGAGCTCAAGTTGGGCAAACGGTTCGTTGTGGATAAAGAGCGAGGTCTGGATTACGAATTTCTGGCGAATTTGAGCCCGGAATACATCAGGGAACATTACTCTGAATCTGTGAGAACGGTGCCTTTAAAAGTGGAGACTCTCGAGGTCTATGTTCATTTATCGTCTTATCAGCCGACTTTTGCCCTTCTTCAGGGCCTTGAAACGTCTCAGTCGATCGCAAACTTGCCATTTATGGCTAGATATACGCTCATGTTGGCCCTATCAGAAACGGAATGGGGTCTACAACGACTACTTTCGTTCCCTAGTCTTATCGATAACGAACTGCAACTGCAGGATCTGAATAATGAATCCGCAGAGTTCAGAAACTTGTTCTTGGAAAGACTGCTTCCTACTCAGTGGAAGGACAGAGCGGAGACGGCCTTGAAGGGGGACAAGGCGCCTCAGATTGAAATGCAGCTGTAAGAGTGAGGAGGGAGTCACGTGACTACAGGAGGGAGTTCAGGGACTGCTTCATGTCGTACATTGAGTGGCTACGGTACCTACCAGTACTCGATGTTCATCTATGGACAAGTACGAACTTCATGGTACAAGTTGATAATACCAATGACCCTTGTAGAGTGTATTTCAGTGTCTTATCTTGAGATTCACTTGTTTCTATAGCTCCAATTGATATGGAATATAGCCTAGTGTGTACTCTATGGTAGGTAAAGTATGTCATGGTCACCCATAATGTACAGATACAGGTTAATGGACTGCGACATGTTGTTCTCCTCGACAATGCCATCATTTTGGATACTTTGCAATGTCTATAGCGCCTCTGTAGGGTGTACTAGACGGACGTAATACTGTACCACTCTATACAGAGCTACAAGTGTCGTAGAAGTTGAAGACGATGTTGAATCTCTTGTACTACGTATTCAGCAATACGTGTATAGAGGGAGGAGAACCATAGACACCGTCGGAGAGCTACATAGGAAATCATATAAAGACATGGTATGAGGTCAATTGAATATGCGTGAAACATTCTTTTACCTCACGGTGTCCTTCCATGTTTACATGGACTCTAGAGACTTGAGTATGGGAGCCTGAGGGTGGTAAGTGAGCACATTTTAGGAGAGAGCACTAGAGTAAGAATGTAGGTAATTATGAGGTAAGAGCATAACATGCTGTTATTGTATCACTTGGACAGACCTCTGCGAAATTCTGGATGTCGTACTCGCCCAAGATCGAGCTGGTGATACTTAGCTTTAGTTGAATTCCTAATTTTAGTTAAAGTTACTAGTTAGTCCTAGATTTAACTCGTAACCTATCACATCTGACATGTCACGCTGCAATTGTGTTTGTGTTGGGGGCACAAAAACTGCCCCATTATTCCCACCCATCAGTGACACCACCACACTCCCGCACCCCCGCCGAATTGGAGACAGAACATGATTGCGTCCGCCGCTTTGGGGGTTTGGGTGTGAAGTGGTGTGGAGAAGGGAGGGGGGATGAAGGAGTCAGTTTATTTTAGGTGGGCAGGGAAATGAGTGAATCAAGTATAGACTAAGTAGAAGGTCAACAACTGGAAGATGGAGTGATACGTTTGGAGGTTGTAGGGGCTGATATATGGGTATACAACTTCTGAAATACCGTACAGACTTTTTTTAGTACTGTACAAGTATGTACAGTAGTTTCATCTTGATTATATAGATATTGATCAGCTCATAAATGCGTAATAGCTCTATCACTCAGCCCTAACATGTGAGCTTCAAAGAGTCGCTAGAACAGACGAATTTTGACGTTATTTGGCAATTGAAGGTAATAGAAATGATACTAGTGGTCGGTTTAGTAGGCCATGAATGGGCTCATATTCTTATAGGTAGCTTTCACCTCTACAGTCGCATGCTCACATCTCTATACCGGTAGCCTACCAGCAACCCGGCACTGTAATGTACGATAGCACGAGCAAACATAGACTCAATTGACCCTACCAGTAGCATACTCTCATGGTACAAGTACATACATAGTAGAAGCTGTCTTATAAGTTAAGACTCTAAGAGGAGCTACATATTGTGCCTATGATAGGTCCTTATCTCCATCAGCAGCTACTATCAGTCATTCAAGTTCAAATGCATAAAATCGTCTCAATTGAGCCCAAGTATGTCAAGTAACATCTATCACCTTGGTAAACTCCATTATCATCAACAGGGTCATACCTAAAGCCCACCTTCATGTCTTGACGTCAACACCCTAAACCAATCTTCACTCCAGTATAGACCCTGAAAAGAAAAGAAATGATTGGCCAAAAACGGCATCAATGTTCTTTTACACCGAGTCTGGTTCAATTCAGGTGTTGAACAGACGTATATTAGACCTCCAGGTTATCGTTTATATAACTTGAAAGTATAGCTACAAGTCTATAAGCTATACCAATCAGCTTCTTGAAGCGTGGGGATCATTCTGATACCACTTTTTTCTATACATATTCTGCTATATATCGTCTCTTATGATTATCACTTCTCAACCTCATACATCCGTCACTAGAACACTCAATAATGGTCCTACAAGTCTAAAAACTCCACCATTCAACTCCTTGAGACCTGGGAATCATGCCCTACATACTTATAGACCTCTTTGCTCTTCCAAAGACTAGACAAAGAGTTTCCCCTCCTGGGCTGAACCTCCCCTCTAACCTAACAGAATGACGTCATCCAAACCATGGGAAAAGCGCGTCTCCAGGGCAACCACCCGAAACCATCCATCCACTTTCTCGACTAATTCCCGACTAAATTCGCCAAAATAACCGGTCCTCTTCGCCCTGCCTCGGAAGAACTCCCAACGTTGTTCCATCAACAATGGTTCCTGTTGCGTGCATGCATGGACTTGGCTGCATATTAAGTTAATTAGTCATGAGGTATTTGCCCGAGGAGGTGGACCTAAAGCGGTGTAGACGGTGATAAAAAGGCAATCTAAAGGCGAAAATCGATTCCCCACCGTCAATATAGCCAGAATACGTCTTTTCCTGGCGAAAAATCGCTCTATTTGCCGTTCAAAAAGACACCTCCAAAACATTGTCTCTCTGACGTCATGTAACCTCCTTGCACCAAAGTTGCTGCCCGAAACTTGTCTTGTACCACCTCAAACGACCTCGAAAAACAATTTTTTCTGTCCCCACTTTCTCATGGCGCCCAGACTCATCTTTGTACGACATGGAGAGACCGAATGGTCGAAATCCGGACAACATACCTCTGTCACTGATCTTCCGTTGACGGAAAACGGAGTCAAGCGAGTTCGAGCCACTGGCCAAGCTCTAGTTGGACGTAACCGACTCATCAACCCGGATTACGTCGAACATATCTTTGTGTCTCCTCGGTCACGTGCCCAGCAGACTCTCAAGCTCTTTTTTGAAGATGAACCCCAGACCCTAGCCCAGATTCCTCAGACCGTCACTGAAGATATTCGAGAGTGGGATTACGGCAAATACGAGGGCAAAAAGTCGGCCGATATCCGAGCCGATCGAACCGCTCGAGGAATCGACAAGGATGGACATCGATGGAACATTTGGAGCGATGGATGTGAAGATGGAGAGTCTCCTCAAGAGGTTCAGAAACGAGTGGATGAGCTGATTCGAGAGATTCGAGTGATCCATAAGAAGGCTCTGGACGAAAAAAAGCAACATTGTGACGTCATGGTGTTTGCTCATGGCCATATTCTTCGAGTTTTTGCTCTTCGATGGATCAATGGAGACATTACCATCAATCCTGCGTTGATTCTGGAAGCTGGAGGAGTAGGAGTGCTTTCGTATGAACACGATAACATTGAAGAGCCGGCCATTTACCTCGGAGGAGCGTTTTTCGTTCCTGATGAGGACGTGGAGAAGAACAGTGGTCTGATCGCCCTAGCAGGTGGGGAGAATTAGATATAGATAATGACATGCCACAGGTCACGTGATAAAGAGGAAAAGTTACGGGAAGTCACGTGAACAGTCACGTGAGATGTAGAGTGGTATGATTGAGTAGATTTGGTTGTAGATCACCGTTGGTTGTCTGTTGTTCTGTATGGTTAAGCTCTTAGGCTGTCCAGACTCAAGTGGTATTTCTCACACAACTTTTCTAAGAAGACATTGTTCTGGCTCGAAAGTAGCACCATTCGAATCGTCTCAATCTCCTGAATACGGTGGTATCTTTGGATTTTATATATGACCATTTTTGAGAAATCTCTTCAGTATCCCAAGTTTGAGATTTGCCTACTTTGGTTGTTTTTGTATTTCTTAGTACCAAAATACTCCCCTGACTCTCCTGATTCCAATGGTACACTTGTATTGTCTACATCTCCTCTCTCAAACTCAAACCTCGTTAAACCTCTGTATAAGCCAATTAATTTGGCACGTTCTTATAAGTTATAACTACAAGTACAGATGCAACATATAACAGCACTGTAAGGCATTTCTCCAACTCGACGAATATTCATCGTAAAAAGACGATTCTGGTACCAGTCGATTCGTAAGAGTGAGGGGAGCAAATGTCTCCATATATTCTGTTTCACATCTCTTCTAGATTGGTGGTTATAATGACATATTGTTACCCTTGCCGTAAGAGCATACTGACACCTCAAGAAACGCTCATATAGACACATTTTCAGGCCAGACAAGTCAATTAAAATACTCCTATCAGTATGACGATTTCAAAAAAGACTCCTTTATTGAAGACATCCGTCATCATATGCAATGTACTTGTACATACGGTACTCTCATGACCCCTATACTTCTCTTCAGAAGTTCATGTCTATTGCCTTTTGTCTGACCTCTTAGCACTATAATAGGTGACTCTCCATGGTCTTCAGTGTTCAACTTCCCTCAGTTCAAGCACCCACTCTTGACTAGGGTCTGGGTCTCTTAAGATGACTAGATACATGTCCTCATAGTGGCTTCATGAACTACCAGTAGACATGATATTGGTTGTGCTGAAAAAGTTATAATGAACTGTTTCAAAATGAAGCAAAGACTTTGTATTTCGGAATAGATCAGCTCTTCTTACATTCATCTTCAAGTCTTACTACAGGTGTACTGCTATATCACTGTGCTCCATAGTAGAGTCCTAACTTGTCCAAACAAAAAGACCGTTTTTCTAACTGACTTGGTGATCAAGATGCCCTGCTACTACAAGTATTACTGTTCTTCTTCGGACTACTAAGCTGTCCTGCTCTTGATGATGATGAAGACTCCTCCAAAATCACCACAATGTCCATTAGGTTGGTAAGTTCTGTCTTGAACACTCATGGTCTGGTGCTTTAGAGTGGCGTCTTTGGTTGAGAATGAGCATATCCAAGAGATCAAAGTAATTGTAGATGGATCAGCCATCCAGGTTACATGTCAGGGGGTATCAGTGCTCTACAATCACAAGAGATAAACAACCTGCTTAGTGGTCCAGTCCTTGTAGTTGTCATGTTACAACCAAGACCAGAAACTAGCTGTATCTATAGCTTCCTCACTATCTACATGTTCCACTACCGGGTTGTCTTTTATCTGTAATATCATTAATCTATGCACCTTGTCCTGCTTTACTTCTTTGCGTTCTTCTTCTTAATCCGTCTGATTGCCCGCTGTTCCTTCTTCATGGTTCCATCGACCATCTTGTACTTTCCAGTAACTCCTCGAGGTCGTCCAGCAATACCCTTGTTCTTTCCTCCGGCGTAAACGACCGTCACGGTCTTCTTCTTGGCCTTTTGAGGCTTGGCCAGTTTTCGCATCAGCTTGGAAATATCGTCGGCCTTTTCCTTTTCAGATCTGGAGCCGTCTTCGTTAATCAGCTCGGACTTCTTCTTCATCTGTTCCAGCCGTCGTAGAGCTCGCATCTTCTTTCGGCCCTTGGCTTCAAGCACCTTCTTGATGGGTCGAGCGTTGAGAGCCTTCATTTTCTGTTTCAGAGCTTCCACGGCTTCCTTGGTGATGGGCTTGTTGATCTTGTTGTGTTTGTTTTCGTCATCCTGGAACCACTGAGGCAGTCCGTCGAGGTCTCGGAAAGAGTACCGGTTGTATCCATCGTCCTGGAGCTTGTGTTTGTTGGTCTGGCCTGTAGCTAGCTGATGAGCCATGGTCATTGCTTGATCGGTCACCAAGTCAATGTTAGGTTCATCGTCTGAGTCGGATTCTCCATGAACATACTCGATATCAGAGTTCTCTTCCTCCTCGTTCTCCATGACAATATCGTCCTCTTCATCTTCTTCACTGTCAGACACCTCGAGACCGTTCTTTTTCGCGTACTTTCGCTTCTTGGCCTTTTCGAGCTCAATGAGATCCTTGGCACCGGGTTCAAGCAGGTCAAGAGCCTTGGGCTTGGCCTCGGTCTTGGCGACAGCGGCATTCACCAGATTATCGAAAATCGGGTTGGAAAAAAACATGTTGCCATTGTTGAGAGTCTTGGCCGTCTTTCCATCATCCTCTTCGTCGTCCTCTCCTCCTAGAACGGCCATATCAACGTCATCAGCAGACATTTCGCCGTCAGACTCGTCGGCAGCAGGCTTATCGGAAATCCCGTACCACTCTTCAGTCTCCACGTCGGCCTTTTTCCGCTGAACCACAGACTTGGCGGTCCGAGCAGCCTTGTTCTCAAGGTACTCGGTGTACATGGACTCGAGCTCGTCTTCCAGGCCGTTGGCTTCGTCGTCAGAGCCGTAATCCACACGTTCATTCTCCTCCAGAGTCACGTGCTCATCTCCTGTGTCAGACACGTGACTTCGTTTGCCCTTTTGGAGCTCGGAGAGTTTGCCGGTTCGTTCGGCTTGTTTCAGGTTGAACAGACTTTCCATCTTGGCAGCTTCAATACCAAGCTCGGTGGGAGTGGTCATATTCATTTGCATTCTCTGAATCTCCCGCTGTTTCATTTCGTTTCGGCGTCGTCTTTCCCGCTTCTTTCGGGCCTTTTCTCGATCTCCAAGTTCACTCAACTCTTTATCAATGAGCTCATCTTCGTCCAGTTCCTCCTCTTCGACCTCGACTTCGGCCTCGGGCTTATCAATCTGAAGCAGGTCACGTGCACTCAGTCTCCATTTGAGAATCGCTCGAAACTCTTTTCGACCGAGAACCTTGAGATCCTTGAGACACTCGAGCAGTTCCGGAGTGGTTTGAGGGAGCTTGGAGACCATCTTCAGAGCATCTTCATCCGAGTAGATTTTGTCATCCAAAACATACTGGATGTTTCCCCGCTCGTCACGTGCCTCCTGCGCACTTTTCTTTTCCTCCTCTTCATCAACTTCGCCTTCTTTAATGGCTCTGGGAGTCCATGTCATTTCATTGGTTTCTCCTAGGTTATCAATGGGGGTGGAATCGGTGATGAAGTCGAGAATCGACAGCCGTTTATGCTGCAGGTACTCTCCCTCCTCGTATCCCTCTCGTTTTCGTCGTTTCACCTCGGGATTGAACACCTTGGCTTCATTATTGTTGTTGCCTTGAGACACTTCTTCAAAGACGTATTTGGCGTCCAGCAGACGAGGATCGATTTTTTTGGGCGCCTTGAACTTGAGACAGACGACAAAAATCTCAGCAGACACGTTTCGCGACGAGGGGGGCTTTGTGGCCTCCACCTTTTCGAAAAACTGCTGGAAAACCCACATTAGATTGTTATAATCTTTGGATCGGAAAACCTTGGTGACAAAGGTTCCGCCCTTGTTGAGAAACTCCACCGCCAGCTTCAACGACTGCAAAACCAGCTCGGACTGCGTGAACGCGTCTTGCGCCCACGCCATACCCACATTGGGAGCTCCATCGTGCATCACCGTGTCGGCCTTCCACGTTTTCATGTACTGTCTCAACTGCTGTCGACAATGGTCCGTGGTGATATCTGACTGGAAAGTGATGACATTGGGAAGCGGCTTGATGGGCACAATATCACAGCCAATGATCAGAGAGTTGACAGGACACACCTGAGACGCCACCTGACACCAGGAGCCGGGGGCAGCACACAGATCAATCACCACCTTGGACTTTTCCAGAAACTTGCCGTATTTCTGGTTGATTTGGATGATTTTGAACGACGATCGGGCTCGGTACCCCTTCTCCTTGGCCAGCCGGTAGTAATGGTCCAACCGACCTTTTCCATGTTTCTTTTGAATTTTACCCATGGTGTAGTTGTGTGGTGAGGGTGGATATTTTTTTTGAGGAATATGCAGTCGGGGGATTTTTTTGGATTAGGGTTGGTAGGGTAACTAGCCCAGATTCGCCTTACAGACTCGCTCGTTCGCTGCGCTCACTTCACTCGTCTAGGCTCATCTGGGCTTTTTACGCGGAAAGAAGGATATATTATTGATAAGCTAGCTGTTAGCTACATTTCATCAATTTTTTGAGTGATTTTGGATGGTTTTGAGGGAGGTAAGTGGGACCTCATTTGCTCACTACAGAAGAGTCCCTACAAGACCAATGGGTTAAGTTTAGTTGGGAGATGGAAATAAAGATGAAGGCGGAAGATAGGTTGTCAAGTATCATTTTGGGAGAAGCGGAGCGAGCTCGTCTAAAAGGCGAATCTGAGCGATTTACGCGGAGAGACGTATATATTATTAGTCAGATAGTTGTTGGCTACATTTCGTCAATTTTTTGAGTAATTTTGAATGAAAATGAGGGAGGAAGTGGGACCCTTGGAGGGGCTGGTCTTAGAATTAGAAGTGGTTCACTCTTAGTTGGGAGAAGTGTCTATGATGCAGGTGGCGCAGTGAACGAGTGAGTCTAGGAGGCGAAGATGGGCGATTTAGGCGAATAGACATATATAATAATAGTAAGCTAAACATTCTCTACATTTTCTCAAATTTTGGAGCGAATCTGATTAATTTTGAGGGAGATAAGTGGGACCCTTGGAGGGGCTGTTCTTTAGAAGTATAACGGGTTACTCTTCATTAGTTGGGAGAACTGAAGATGGCAAATGAGGGAGTCTAGGGAGCTCATCTGGGCTTTTTATGCGAATAGAAGAACATAATAGTAATCACACAGGATTTTTCTACATTCTCTCACTTTTTTGGGCATTTTGGAGGAGTCTTTGGGTAGAGAAGTGGGACCTCTAGAGGGTGCTGGAACGCCTGAGAGTTCTTTATAAGCCCAAGCAGTTGAGGTTTGGTTGGGACAATGAGTAATTACAGCGGTGGCAAACGAGCGAGTCTGTAGTTCTCTGGAAGGACCCTAGAGACAAACTGAGACCGTATTGGTGGGTTATAAGGGGTCAGCTACTTTTCTATACTTTTTGGAGTAAATTCGATGCTTTTTGGTTCAGATTTGTGGGACCTCCGAGAAGGGCTGTAGGGGCTCTTCATAAGACCCTTGGGTCAAGTTTAGTTGGGAGAAGAACAGTGAAGAACGAAACGAGCGAATCTACAGATCGAATTGAGGCCGTTCAGGCGAAAATAAAGGAGCAGTATTTGTCAGTACGTGGATACTATATTATGTGACTTTTTTGAGCCGGTTCGAGTCATTATAGGGGAGTTAATTGGGGCTACTGAGAGGGGCTGCAGGGCTAATGGTAAGTATAACTGTTGGGCGTCAGTTGGGAAGATGTATTGATGCAGGGAGAGAAGAG
This sequence comes from Yarrowia porcina, assembly GCA_900519025.1. NCBI lineage: Eukaryota > Fungi > Ascomycota > Dipodascomycetes > Dipodascales > Yarrowia > Yarrowia porcina. Next base: position 516,035 of record ULGT01000009.1, on the reverse strand, counting down.
ATATTTGTTTGCCACCAGAAAGGAGTTTGCCACCGATTAAAATGGGGTTCAAAACAGGCAGTTTTAGAGATTGGACGGCTGGCTATGTAATCTTCTGAGAAAGTCTTAAGTTGACTACCGGTGCTTTTTAGTGCTTTTTTCTTCGATGGGGTGAAGCTGAAAATACTCTGCATAGGATTACCAGTATACAATACTTGGAGAACATGAAGACAAAGTCTTATGGAGCATAGAATATGAGACTGAAATACGAGACTGGTATTGAAAGTGGATCATTGAGTCAGCTGTAATACTCAAGCTAGATTTTTTTGCCTCAGAAACAAAATGTTTGAGAGCTTCTATTCCTATTGACCTGCTTCTTCGTCGAAAGCTGACCGAAAGAAGTGATATGGATGACTCACTTGAAATCTATTAGAGGACATACAGGCGTGATTTTCAATATGTGCTGAAAAAAATAGCTTCTTGTCCCTACGGTACTGACCACTCTCTGTATCACTATCTCATTCCATCGTATGAGCAAGGACATGACTTACTAAGGTAAACTAATGATCAGATCATTTCACCTCTTCTAGCCATGTGGAACTGCTTTTTATTACCACCTATATTCTTGTGATCATGTATATGGTCATCTTTTCCCAGGACTGACTTACTTAATATAATCTCCTAACAGCTCGTCATAAAGACTCTCTAACTCCACCAATAAGAACAGTAGAAACATGGGGACTTCACCAATCGGTTTGTTGCACTTCGGAGATGAACTTAGGTCAAACATTGGTCTCTCCATCTCTTCTGGATCGTGAGATAACTCGCCACAACTTCTCAGGTCGAATGCATTCATCTAGGCAGTAAACAGAGAACTGAGAAGCTAAATCGAGTTCCAAGTACAATATTATATAATTCACCATTTGATTTAATCTCATAACAACACTTGAAGACATTCCGAGTGCTTTTCACCTTGCTATTGGTCTGATAGTTGAAAAAGGACTTGCTGAAGAGAGTCGGATCATGTTATTGACTCTGTTGGGTGTCTTGCAATTAGATAGTCTATGAGCACCAATTCCAGTTTGATCCAGTGAATTTGAAACTACACAAAAGCTGATACTGGATGAATTGAGTCCTGTTACTCAGAGACCCAAACGAGTGTCATATTCGTCGGCATTATTGTCCTTCTGTCATTAGACGTTCTCCTTGAATAGCTCCTTCAGGATTAGAGCCTTTCGAACACAACATTTCCTATTGTATCCTGACAACGAACTGAAGACTTGCCATACGTACAAAGAGTCTCGTCTAGTAACACGGTTATCTCATGGTTAGACATTATTCTTTGATTCTGAAAAGTATGTTTCCCACTTGAGCAGCCTTCCATGACCAAGACTAAAACGTGACCCTCCTCTGAATACATTGCAAGTCATTACTGTCAACGCGGCCACGACTTACACCCCTAAGTCAACATAGAACCCCGATTATCTCAAAATATTCTGTGGAAAAGACAGCTGGATTTTTGTCTAACTGATAGATAGCCGCGATTTGGTTCATATCTGCTTTTCCCCATTGCAATTCTTCTATAGCTGGTGCCAATATATCACAAGTTACTCAGAGCTAGGGTGTAACTCGTGGCCACGGTAACAGTACCGTACTGTCAACTCTTAGATACCAGATATTACCGGTAGTGTCCCTTGAGTGACACACCTTGTGTCATCTCCAACAGTGCATACAGTAAGGCCAGTATTCATACACCACAAGACATTTACCATAGATACTTCTTTTCCACTGGTTGTATCTGACAAGTCCCTCCATAGAGTATTTCAGTGACATACCTCTTGTCGTATCCAAGGACAGTCCTGTACTCCGTACTGTAAGGCCAGTCATCAAAAGTATTTTATAAGTTATAACTAAGAAGTCTCCTACCAGATATAACAAGATGACCGAAGACATCACTGACCATCTCTTTATAGATGCTGAGATTTCTGTCAGGTGGTGGAGTACAGTGTATCTGACACGTCAACTTGTGACACGCCTGTTGTCACTGGACACAAGTATAAGTACCCTGTATGTCCCCAGTCAACTCTTCCTTTTACATACTGGTTACTTTACACTGTAACCTCCCCTCTCCCTACCATAACAAGTCACCTTAATCGGTGTCTTCTTCGGTAAATGTAGCCCATGAGTCATGACGGTGGAAGCACTTTCGTTTCGTCACTAGACCGAACCCGACACAAAGATCAGGCTCGTTGGGGGGGCCTGGATATCCAAGACGACGCAAAACGCGCCACCAAGGAAAAAAATAATTCTTCTGTGCTCAAAGACACATTGACTGGACGGTTAGGTGCTTGCGCGGATCCAGCCAACTTAAGGAGAGCACGCGGAAAATCAGAGTCCGGCAAGAGCAAAGGGGAGGGAAGAAATGGCAGCCGCTTTTTTCAAAGAGAAAAAATCAACTTCAAGAAGCAGAGATCATTTTCAAAAAAAAAAAAAGAAAAAAAAAAGAAAAAAAAAAGAAAAAAAAATCAACTTCAAGAACTCAACTTCAAGAAGAAATCGACTTGTCTTTCAATCAAGTTTTTTTCTCTTTTTTCTCTCTTTTTTATCAATTTCCCGTCTTCCTCCCTTTTCCACTTGTCTGACCCAGAATTCACCGTGATGTGTAGAGGTGAAGGTGCAGTGAGGTTGGTCTTTTTGTCAAACGTGTAGGGTTAGGGTTACTGAGTTGGGAGGTGGAATGGGCAGCCCTATTTGGGAGGTGTAATGGGTTAGGGTTTATAAACTGGGAGGTGAACGGGCTCGGGAAGGCTTAATTGGTACGGGTTAGGGTTTAGCGTTAGCGTGCCCGTTGGAAAAAATGTCAGGGTTAGGGCAACCACAAGATGGGCTGGGTACATACTGTAGCATTATCGGATCAGGGTTAGGGTAAACCTATAACTCGACCAATAAACGTGCAATAAAAACAATAGATGTATCATTCGACCCAGTTTGGTGAGCTGATTTCAATTGCACTTTCAACCCTTCAAAAATAACAATTTTTCAGTCGTATATGAGTGTCCCGGGTTAGGGAACTGCGCCACATGCATGCGCCACTCGCCACTCGCCACGCCACTCCGGGCAGGGTTAGGGCTGGGGTGTTTGTCCTTGACCCGGCGCTTGCACGAAAATGCGCAAAAACACAAAGGGCTGGGTGGGTTAGGGGAGAGACAGGGCACGGCGATGGAAGGGCGAGTGGCAAGAAAAAAAACAGTCCTTGAAATTCAATTGATCACGTGATTGACCTCAAAAGCGTCTTATCTGATTACGTCAGCACACGTGACTGTTATCAATGTGGTTTGTGGCCCCGACATTTTCCGAATCATCCTTGCTAATTATAATGCGCGTTTATCGCAAGTGTTTTTTAGCTTTTTCGGAAAACCTTCTTTTGACCAATCACGGCCGAGGCATTACCTTTGGAGGCACTAGTGGTTGCTGCAGCTTCCGGTGCAACATATAAGGAGACCTTTTCCTTCTTTTTATCTCTCTTCACCAACACTACATTTACCAAAAAATTACAACAATGGGTTACAAGGAAGGTTCCGCTAAGAAGGGTGCTACTCTGTTCAAGACTCGATGTGCCCAGTGCCACACCACCGAGGCCGGAGGACCCCACAAGGTCGGCCCCAACCTCCATGGAGTCATCAACCGACACTCTGGAGAGGCCGAGGGATACTCTTACTCCGACGCCAACAAGCGAAAGGGTGTTGAGTGGACCACCGACAACCTGTTTGAGTACCTGGAGAACCCCAAGAAGTACATTCCCGGTACCAAGATGGCCTTTGGCGGTCTCAAGAAGCCCAAGGACCGAAACGATCTCATTGCCTGGATGGTCGAGAACTGTTAAACCAGTGAGCCGTAGGCGAACTGGTGGAACTAGATTAGCTGAGGCGAGTTGTGCTGTGAGGTGAACTGGTTATCCGGTGATCCGACCACAGCAATGGCTGGCAACAGCTTGTATATATCAATTGATTATTTAAGAAGATGGGACACAAGTAGAGAGTGACATGAGCTTTGTAAATGGTCTGTCAGATGATCAGTCAGATTCAATTGGGATCATCTTATTGGTTGGAATGGGATCAGATGGTGGTATGACCACAAGTGACATTGAGTGTGTAACATGATCCACCAGAAAGATATGATCTCAATGAATATGTTGAGATCATCTGTTAGCAATGATCTACAGTGTAGGAATGTATCCTGTTGTAGTGATGAGCTGTAATATGATTTTTTTTCTATTACATTCAATTGATTATAATATCTGGACGTGATCCGACCAAGACCTGTTCTGTACAATTCTGTTGACTACGACTTGCACCCCAATATCTGAACTGGAATATACTGGCTCCTTCTATGGGAAGAAATCGACAGGAAAAAGCTGATAGAATCAGATTGCAGTCATCTATCTATTTGGCCAAAATCAAGCGGCACCTTTCTACAGAATATTTTGAGATGATCGGGGTTCCCTTTTGCTTGTAGTCGTGGTAGCTGATTCAGTACAGCTTGTTCTTACTGTTCTGTTGTATGAACCAGTTTGGAGTTGTAAAGTCAATGATCTACCAGAGAGGCATGTCCTGTGTTGTGTGAATCTATGTTGATCCATAAAGGATCTCATGGAGGACTGAGCCCGTGAAGTCTCCCAAGACTACTGAGTCCGTCGAGACTCCCAAGCCCAGTATTATATTTTGTAGTTCATAGTGCAGTGTGCTGTATGGGTGTAGATCCTGATCCATTAATCATCTAATTATAATGGATCTCTTGAAGCATTGAATGTGTTGTGTCCTACAGTATGGAGTCTTTATTCTATGTTGTGAAGAATGATCTAACTAAAGAAACACTTCTGTAATGATCTTACAGAGACTACAGAGAGGCTTATCCTGTGTTGTATGGATGAGAGCATGATCCAGCTGTAAAAGATAAAGACCAAGATTGAAATTTACGGCCTATATTACTGTGTTCTAACTAGGACAGGCTGTAGAACATTGCTTGAATGATCTATGAAGAGGCATGTCTTATGTTAGACGGATAGAATACATACAGTAATCTAAGGCAAGTCTGACAGAACCGACGTTACAGTCATCCAGGTACTCCTCCAAAGATCTGATTATGTAGTTAGCATGAACAAATCTAAGACACTGTCGTATCATCTGGTGAACTGGCGGACATTTCTGCTTGTGAGTGAAGTATAGTGATCCAGTCGTGGTATTCTGTAGACATTGAAGTGGATGATCTTATCAGGGACAGGTTATGTTGTATGGTCTCCAACATGATAGCAAGTCTATTTTCAAAAACTACGGCTAAAACAGTCCAATCGAGTGTATGACCAACTGAATATGGCTACACCGTGGTTTCCTATGTTGTATTTGATACAAGTGGATCTGACAGAAACATCAATGGAGTGATATCCTGAGTTATAGATACACTTACTGACAAGCCTCATCCAGTATCTAGATGCAATGAATGATCTCATTGACATATCCCAGATCCCCAATTGAACAATCTACCGTTGTAACAAGGCTGATCTGGTGCACTATCTACTGTGTTCTATACTTGTAGCAATGATGCAACATGACAGTATATGTCTTCCATGAATCCATTGAAGTACGATCGGATACGGTCAAACTTTGCTCTCATGTCATTCGCTCACAATTCCACTTGCCCATTGAAATATTCTGTTCCGTTGTCACTCTAGCCATGGCAACTCTAGTCACCTCAATTGCTCCGAACATGGTCCTTATGTGCCCCAGAAGCACAAAGAGAATATATCATTATTATTGTACCTCAGCAGTCTCTCCACTTGTCTTATCAATTGTCTCATCTTCAATTACCTTCTTTATAGCTCTAAGACCCCTCAGTCTCACCATAGACTCCGATCCAAGACTAAGACACTGTTTTTTTCTTGCTACTATTCTTGTATTGCTTCAATCGAGGGTTCGCCGTTGCTAGGCCAACATCCGGGGGCAATAATTACTCGATTCACGGCCGAAATTGGCCCATATTATTCCAGAGTATTATTGCAATGCCCAACGTCCATATAATATCAACAAAGTCTAAGTAAACACGATACACACAGTGGTCATTTAGGTCCACATTTAAGACTGTTCCCGGTGGAATTATGCCATTATTTCTATACCGTTCGACTCCCCCCGCTTAGCTCTACATTTCTATACCACTTTCATCAACTTCTACCCCACGGGAACACCGATTTAGCCCTACCAGCACAACTTTCCCTCAACTAATTCTCAACTAATTCCAACTAAAGTGGAAAACCGTTGAACCCAAAATAAATGTTCCAAAACACCCTCTCCTACTCCCCTAACCCCATAACCCCATCCCACGTTCCCCACAGACCATACTCCTTCCTACCCATCTCATCTCTTCCAGCCAGTAAAAATCAAGCTAATTTTTCACGTCTCATTTTTCGTGCCTTGTAATGCGTCAATTTAGTGCGTCAACTTTTCCCTTTGTTTGCAGCGTTGAAGATGCAGCAATGTGGCAATGTGGCGGTGCTGTGGCGGAGGAATTGGAGTCACTTTAATTCGGTCAAAAATGCTCCAATTGGAAATTTGAAAGTGTCACGTGACTCTCCAGGTTGAGGACAACAAGTTTCCGCTGTCAAAAGTCCGTTTTTCTCACTCCTTGCCCTACTTATTTTCTATCCCGTTAAATGAAAAGTTTAACTGTTAATCCGAAACTGGACCTTTCCGAAACATGCCGGAGAGACCGGAACAGGTGCGGCGAGGAAATGTCAAAGTGGAAATGAAAAGTGGAGGGTGATTAGTAAGCAGAAAAATGGGGGTAGTGAGTGGTGTCACGTGATCAGGGGGGCGGAAGACAGATCCTTTTGTTCGGTGAGAAATGTGAGCAGATTTTGAGGGTAGCAATGTGAGCATTTAAGGAGAGGGTGAGCAGATTTAGAGGAGGTTGTGAGTGAAAAAAAAAAAAAAAAAAAAAAAAAAAAAAAAAAAAAAAAAAAAAAAAAAAAAAAAAAAAAAAAAAAAAAAAAAAAAAAAAAAAAAAAAAAAAAAAAAAAAAAAAAAAAAAAAAAAAAAAAAAAAAAAAAAAAAAAAAAAAAAAAAAAAAAAAAAAAAAAAAAAAAAAAAAAAAAAAAAAAAAAAAAAAAAAAAAAAAAAAAAAAAAAAAAAAAAAAAAAAAAAAAAAAAAAAAAAAAAAAAAAAAAAAAAAAAAAAAAAAAAAAAAAAAAAAAAAAAAAAAAAAAAAAAAAAAAAAAAAAAAAAAAAAAAAAAAAAAAAAAAAAAAAAAAAAAAAAAAAAAAAAAAAAAAAAAAAAAAAAAAAAAAAAAAAAAAAAAAAAAAAAAAAAAAAAAAAAAAAAAAAAAAAAAAAAAAAAAAAAAAAAAAAAAAAAAAAAAAAAAAAAAAAAAAAAAAAAAAAAAAAAAAAAAAAAAAAAAAAAAAAAAAAAAAAAAAAAAAAAAAAAAAAAAAAAAAAAAAAAAAAAAAAAAAAAAAAAAAAAAAAAAAAAAAAAAAAAAAAAAAAAAAAAAAAAAAAAAAAAAAAAAAAAAAAAAAAAAAAAAAAAAAAAAAAAAAAAAAAAAAAAAAAAAAAAAAAAAAAAAAAAAAAAAAAAAAAAAAAAAAAGGAAACGAAAGACGCTTCCTTGTTAAACTTGTTTTTACCCTGAAAAGACAGCTTCTCTACAGGACATTGTCAGACACCAATAATGAGGGTACCGGTACTTGTAGGTACGAGTATTACTCCATATACCCATATGGTGGACTGACTTAGGAGCAGTTTCTATAGGCCAATATCTTGTAAAAACATCATCAGTATATTCTTAACACCATTTAGATGTCTCATGTTCGATACCCCATTAACAACTTTTTGTGTAGACGTCAATATGAAGTCCTTGTATAGTCGGATGTGAATGTTATGGTATGTTTCCATCCTATCCTAAGGTGAGAGGCCATACAAGAGCCATGACTTGCTCATCATCATGAGACATGACACATCTTAAGAATTAAAAAAAAATAAAAAAATCTCGATCTGTCATCTAAGCAGTCACTATGAACCAGCCATTATGAGCGAGCACTCATTACCTCACTCTGGATATTCAAGGTACAACAGTCTACAGTATCTTTAACATGACACTCAACATGTCAGGAGAGGATAGCACAGCACAATATATAAGAGTGCTCTCAAATCTCACCAACACCAGTAGAGTACATACTTGTACCAGTACAAGTAAAATGGCTGTACTGTATTGAGAGTGTCTCCAAGAGTATTGTATAGGTGTCTTCAACCAAATACTCTCAGGGTGAGTTATTTGGGTACTCGTACTCAGGAGAAAGTTGTCAGACCACTCGTTGGCTGTTCGGCGAGTTATCGGAGCTTCAACAATGCATTGTCGGAGCCACCATCTGGCGAGTTGTTTGCCGTTTAAGGAGTTGTTGGAGCACTTTCCAGAGTGTTGTCAGAGTGAATGTGAACAGTCTAGGGGTGTCTCCATGGGGATGTATTTTAATGTATAATTATGCTAATGATGGGGTAGTGGTGTAGGTATGATCTAACACCATATTATCGGTAGATGAAGTTTGCCACACCGGAGCAGTGAAAGTAGTGCAAGTATACTCAGCGTGTATTAACGTGCATGTTCTACATCCCTTGACTCTAGTCCATTAGGTGCTTTGATGCTACTTGTAGTGTCAGTGCATCATGTCGTACATCTCTGGTTACTCGCAGGGTGTAAATCTCATCTACTTGTACAGTTTGTCACTGCAATGGTGTTACTCCAGTTATATAGAATACACCGTTCTACAGTCTTCTCTCGTTCTACTGAGGCACTTCTTAGTGACATGAAAGGTGTCTAAATGTGGGCATTAACATCTACGGTGTATCTATCTATAAAGCTATAAGTACGAGCGTTAGAGAGCGTATAACATCTTTCTAATGTCATAAGAGTTATACTCGTACCAGATACATAACGTTTCTTCAACTCGAGGTTAAGACCATGAATGTACAAGTATGGTGCCGGTAGTCCGAGTTCAAGTCGGTCAATCTGAAAGACGTCGAGCTAACATTACATAATTTAGGAGATGTCAAAGACAATACACGGATACTGGTAGCATTTACTCATACTACAACATGTACTGTACTTCTCTTTGTCTTGTTCTAACACTCTGTAAGACACGACTACCGGTCACCTGACTTGCTCTATTCAGACCTGGCCAATCAATTCTCTATTCTAATACTGAATCTTGGGTCATTGGCCTGATCTATACCTTGGTACAGTAATACATAGGTCAGAGAAGAGAGACCACCAACCACCTTCAGGTTTCTTGAGAAAACACAGTTGAGATTAAGCATTTGGAGAAGTTGAAATGAAGATGAATGGGGGGCTCTGGATGGGTTGTTGGTGGTTGTTTAGTATGTTAGTGTGTCCCATAGAGTGGTGTAGTGTTATATAGTCTATACCTGAGATGGAATGTCTAAGTAAGGGTTTAAGAGCAGATAAAGTGGAGCAAGAGTTGAGGGGTAGATGAGCCGGTTGGATAGAGTCGGATTCTGAAGTCTGCTTTGTTTTTGAGAGTGTTTCTCGGGTTGTATGTGGGTTCTTAGAGGTCTGATGCTGGTATACTTGAGTGTGTGCTATGGAAGACATTACAAGTGGAATTTCGACCCGGGAAGTGATCAAATATGTTTCTTTTAGTCTGTGTAATAGCTGATTGAGCTTTTTAGGGCTCGAATCGGGCTACTTCTCGTGTTGTAGTGGTGTCTTTGATCTGTAGGTATTATGGACGTTACCGGTAGTTCTTAGGTGTATGTAGTAAGAAATAAAAAGAAATAATGAGAAAAAAAGCTACAGATATCGTTATAGACTGGTTAAAAGCATTTTTGGCTGTTTTATTACTCAACTTCTCCTCTTTGAGGCCGGCTTTACTCCACCTTTGCTGAGTCACATAGGGTATGAGAAGACGGAGAATAAATCCATTCGTAAAGAGGTTAGAAACCAAACGACACTTGTAGAGCTTTCCTAGGTACTTGTAGAGCTACAGTACTCTCTTGTTATCTTTGTAAAGCTCTTCCTGGTCGAAATGTTCCAGTGATACCCTCACCTCTTACAGTGGACAAATATAACCCTCTGAAAGTCACTTCGGGTCAAAACGAAGGCTTGAAGAGTTGATATAATGCTTTCAGATGCTTTCAACAAGGTATGGCTTTGTTCTTGATGTCTCACGCCTTTCAAACACTCCAGATTCATGTTTCCCTTATTATTGGGTAACAGGAGATGAATCGTATGATGGTTACTGTAGACCTATTAGACATTGAAGCAGCATAATACACATCTTTACAGCCATCCAAATGTGATTCTCAAGTCCTCTTTTCTTTACTATATCATATATATCGACTTTTTGAGATGTTATGAATACCCCCTCTTGCAAGACATGCTCTATCAAATACATCAAAACTCACAGAGTCACGAAAAGTTCAAATTCTGACTACAATTGGAGTCATGATCTCATATCAGAAGCTCACTTGTCTTCATTTTCAATATTTCCATCTATTCCTTCTAATCATTATACCTCAGGACAAGAACATGATTGTTCACGACATAGAGAAAAGATAGAGACAAGTTTGTATGCCAACTATTGCCAAATAGTCTTACTAAAATGTCTACAGATCTTTCTGGACCTTAAAAAGCCATTTCAATCCATATCTCCGGCACTTTAGCCGAGAAAGATAGACGTCAGTATTGGATCATAGAGACTTAAGAGCGATTAGAACACTTGAATGGTACATCTTAGTATTCAGTATCTAGCTCCAGCTCATCTCTTTTCAACGTCTCCTCTTTCAGCCTCATATATCTTTCCTTTTATGTTCCAAAGTACAAGTACCATACTTTTCATGTTAGCAAGAGGTACACTGTCTTTGACCCCGAAAAGTCTCGAAATAATCTGTGGGAAGGACCGCTGTATTTTGGTCTAGTTGATAGCTAGCCTGATTCTGCTTCCCTAGATCTTCTTTGTATTCAATTATATTGATCCAGTGTCTCAATATATTCAAAATACAAGTACCGGTAGTTCAGATATTAGGTGTACACCGTGACCACCAAACAGTACAGACCTGTAGCCCCTCTCAGGGAAAAGTAGATGCTGGTGAAATACTTCCCAAGTTCTAGACCATCAGAAACTGCAATCAACACCACCACTTCTCTTATCAACCCATTCTTCTCCTTACTACCACCTCCCATAATACCTTGGTATAACGCGAGGCAAGGAGGCATGACACCAGTATGTACACACTATAGTAAGAGAGAACGAGATAGACAAGGATAAAAGCCCAAGATAGCTATCATACACAGCAGAACTTCTTTCTTCATACAAGTATACCTCTTCCTACTTCTCTCCTTCCAATGCTCATCCTGAAGAACAGACTAGCACTCATACTATCGTATATATAAGACGATAGAGACATCAATAACGTCACGAATAGCTGCTCATAGCCGACCATCAAAGTACCAGCCATTTATCTGCTCTGATTTCAGCTTTTCTCACCACATATACCACAAATGCCCCACCTTTGTACTGTGTACTTGTAAGCAACACAACTGGGCAAAAGTAGCTGCAGGAGGGAACAAGTTACAGAAACAAGAAGGAGATTGCTCGATTGAGCTTGAATAAGTGTCGGGAGCTTTTTATTCTACTTCATTTCAACTTTTATTGTGTATCCAATCAACTTCTGGAGACATGTGATTCATAGAGGAATACTATAGTACTCGTAGAAATCACAGGGAAAGCTCTTGAGTTGCTAACCCGGACCCTCTGACTTCTGTCACCATCTTTAACTTGTCTTGGTCCTTATTTCGTCGAGTTATCCAGGTCCTCAAGTTTACCGTAGACTCGTTGCATACAGACCGCCCATAGCACCACTCATAACCTCTGATGTAGCCCTAAAAACACTTTCACCATATTACATACGCTCCTACAAGTCCTCCAAACCCTTCTCTTATCGCCCCCTACCCTACAACCACCACTATGACCCCCACCTCTGACCCCCACCCTCTGTAACCCTCAACTACTTCCTCACCACGTCAGGTCTTGGTGAACAAGAATAAACAAAGGAAATGGTATGTATCACTCTATTCTCGCTTACTAATCAGCCCTTCTCCGTTTACCCTGTCTCACCCACTTTTACCCTGTCTCACTTTTTCATATCGTCGACATTTCGACAGAGCCGCATGGGGGTGGCGGGAAGAAAAAAAATGAAGAATAAAAAATTAAAAAACGGAAAAAAAGAAAAAAACAAAAAACAAAGATTATCGAAAAAACCAGCTTTTGACGGCCGGTTTCAGCCTTGTCACGTGACCACGTCCCCTATCTCTTGTCGTTATCTATGTAATTATGACATCATGTGGTTAACCTTCATCTAATCTCCACTTTTAATTTCAGTCGTGATTACAGGTGGAGAGTCTTGTCAAGTGGAACAAGTACGGCACCAGAACGGTCTAAAGTGGTACCATTCGGGACATCTCGAGCTGGAGAACAGGATACACGAAAAAGCGGAGCGATAGGGGCGATATTGGCGGACTTACGAAGGACCAAACAAAATACAGCACTTGAATCAACAACAAAACATCACTAGAACGACGAAAACTTATCGAAAAACGACGAAAAAGACGCCCATCGTTAAACCATTGTCATGAGCATCTTTCCAAAGTACTACGCCGACTCTGGCGACACTTTTGAGACTGCTGGAGTGGAACTGGAGCTGTTTGACGACGCGGCTTCCGAAGGATGTATTGATGAACAGGACAATCCTCACTTGGAACGACTGGCCGAGCGTTACCTGGACAACTACGAGGATGGCGAGCTCGAAAACGAAGGATTTCGAACTGATCTGGAAGAACTCAACTTTCAAACTGCTCGCCGAATCCTCAACCAACAACAACATGAAATCCACAAAAGAATGGTCGATGAAGGCGACAATGAAACCATCAATATCGACGATATTCACCATGGAGACGATGATATGCCTTATACGATTCAACGGCGTCTTTTACCGCGTCATTTACACATGTTGGCCCTGGGTGGACCCCTAGGAGCAGGCTTGTTACTTTCTGCGGGGAGAAGTATCACTACGGCCGGGCCGTTGGGCGCGTTGCTGGGGTTTCTCTTCACAGGACTCATAACCTTTGCTTGTATCAAAAGTATAGGCGATATGGTCACCTTATACCCTTCCCAGGGCCTACCTCTTTTGGCAGACAGATTTCTCAACACGTCTTTGGGAATCACCGCAGGAGTTTTATATTGGTTACTGTTTGCAGTAGCCATCCCCTCGGAGCTTTCGGCGGCGGCAGCTCTCCTGGAAGTGTACCCTAGTATGAGTCAACCAAGTACGGCCTTGGTGGCTTGGCTAACTCTGTTTATACTGGTGATTGTCTTTGTCAACTTGTTATCTGTCGATTACTATGGCGAGCTTCTCTACTGGTGCAATTTGGGCAATCTTTTGATTGTTATTGGCATGATTATCACCATGTTTGTTGTTTGTCCAGGAACTCGTTTTTGGAAGTCTTCAGAAGGATATGGAGCCTTCAGACCTTACTATGACTCTTATGCTGGCTTCCAATTGCCTCTAAAGGACGAACATCACGATTCCCAGGTCCATGGAGCTCCAGGCCGCTTTTTACAGGTTTACGCAAGTATGACGCTTTCCGTGTTTGCGTTTGTGGGCTCAGAAAGTGTCTTTGTGGCTGCTCCAGAGGTGAAGAATCCCAGAAAGGCCGTTCCTTCAGCCATGAGACGCATCGCTGTACGGATCGGGCTTTGTTATCTTCTTGGAGTCATTAGTTTGGGCTTGGCAGTGCCTCCCTTTAATACTCTAGGAGTGGAAAGAGACGGATATGGAACGGGAAACTTGAGTCATGGAGTCGTGCCAGTTGATAATTCGGGCGTTTACCGGAGGGGCGGAACGAGTCTTGAAGGGACAGGCTATGAGTATCTTGCTGAGGTGGAAAGAGAAGGAGATGACGGTGTTGGGGGACGAGAAGCGGGTTCTGTCGGGACAGGTTATGAGTATGACCTTGACAAACGAGATATCGACCCTATCAGCGGTTCCAATGTCAGAGAAGAGGACAGTCTGGATACTGGAAAGACAGATTATGAGTATGTCGGTCTCCACCGACGTGAAATCGGAACCGGCTCTAAAGGCTCGGATATCGCTCCTCTTCTCAAACTGCACGATAAATCCACTCCTGCCAACGAACAAGCTCCTGACAACTTACCCGACCGTCAGGGTAGTAGCCCTAAACCTGCTCGAAACTCGACTTCCACCCCAAATCAGATTCTAAATCCGACTTTCAACTCGCCCTGGGTCGTTGCTCTATCTCTAGCTGGTTACGAAACGGCAGCTCTTGCCGTGAATGGCATTTTTGTCATTTGTGCAGTGGTAGCTTCGGCCTCCCATCTCTACTCAGCAAGTAGAACTCTCTACGCCATTTCTACCAGATGGGATCGGCTCAGATGGTTCACTACATGTACTGCTTTAGGGATTCCATGGACTGCTGTTTTATTCTCGGCTTTAATCTCTCTTTTGTCTTACCTTGTGGTCGGGTACTCTACAAGACATGTGTTTGATTGGATGCTTCATTGGATCTGTACTGTGGGTCTAATTCTTTGGATAATCATGACCGCAGCCTTTTTGAGGTTCCACAAGTGTCTGAGAGTCCGAAGAGTGCCGTTTAAATACTCCTTTCCGCAACCCTACACGGCTTGGTTTGGAATGGTCGGATGTTGTCTCCTGCTATGTTTCACAATCTTCTCCGTGTACATTTCTTGGGATCGACGGCTGTTTGCTTCGAATTATTCGGGCATTTTTCTAACGATTGCCGTCTATCTCGTGGCGAGACTTTGTACTCGAGAAGACAGGTTTATTCGAGTCTCTGAGATGGATATCTACTCGGGAAAGAGACAGATGGATCTGCAGGTTTGGGATGATGATAGAGTGTATAATAGTTGGCAGAATAAGATGAAGAGGAGGGTCATGGAGTGGTTTTAACGACTGTGTGACGTGCAGCGAACCACGTGACTTGTCACGTGACGTTCGCTGCGCGGCACACCGGAGAAGCCCTATTCAACAACCCATCTGGTCATTATGGAGGAGAAGAGACTTGGAAATGGGTCTCATTGTGAAGAGAAGTCAAGTGGAGCAACCATGCCACATGCTCTTCGTTGAGTGTGTCACCTGACTTGTCACGTGATTGGTTCAGGCAGATGGGAGCAGGCATACCCAACCATCTTATGGGTGCCACAAACAGGAGAACAGCACATGTTATGGAGAAGACATGAACTTGAAGATGGATCTCACGGAGAAGAATGTCATGTCATATTCGCTCTGTCAAGTGACTGTTCATTATCAGTGACTTGTCACGTGTTGTTGGAAGAAGGACGTTGGAGAAGCCCTATTCTATCTCTCTTAGGGATGCCAAGGAGGAGGTGGATGAAGGTCACTATGGGGCAGAACTTCATATGGTATGCCTCTTTATCACGTGACTGTTTATGATATGGTACTTTTCACGTGATTGCAAAGGTAGATGGGACAGGAGTTTTCATATCAACCGGCCATACTCTACAAAGAACACTACTAGACCTCTTGTTGGAACAGTTGTTGAAGATGGCTGCCATGTGGTATGTTACTCGGTCACGTGATTGTTTATGTTCTGTGGCTTGTCACGTGGTTGGTGGAGGAATGCAATGGGAGACCCACTAAGGAGGAGTGTCCTACGGTTGCATGAAGACACTACAAAGAGGAGGACTCTATGAAGATTGATGTCATGTGAGATTGGTTCTGTCACGTGAAAGGATTAGGTCACGTGACTACAGCTAAGTCACTTGGGTTGGTGGAGCTGCCAGATGGGATCATCCCTACTCTACTAAGAGTGCCATGGAAGGACACTGTACTGGACTTCAAGATGGAGTTCGTTTGGCATGTGGTTGGTCACGTGATCGCCAAAATGTCACCTGATTTGTCACGTGACTCGACTCTTCACTTTCCGTGGCTTGTCACGTGATTTGTGCAGGAATATGAGAGCACCCTTACTCAGTTATCATATGGGTGCCTGTCAGGGGACACCCCCAGGGACACCCCCAGTCCTCTACTTGATAATTGAAGATGGAAGTCATTTAATGTGAGGTTGGCCACGTGATTTTGGTGGAACTGGCACTGGTAGTTGGAGTGGAGGACAGCAAGTGGAGGACAGCAAGGGTGCCAAGGATGGTAAGGATGGTGCCATGGAGGACTTGAACATAATATGTCATGTGAGCCTTCTGGAATAGGACACGTGACCAGACTATTTATTAATTTATTTATTCTTGAATGAGGTGGGTGTATGATACGTACTGGTAATGAAAACCATGAGACAATGACATTAGTATGGGGTTGTTTGAAGGGCAGAAGGATAGATTTATCCATGCTGATGCCATGCTCCGTACGGACCCATGTGAGCTGGTGATGTATTTGATGTATTGAACTGTTTTTTACAACCAATTGAGGCTTCATTTCTGTTTTTGTTGCTCGTCTATATTGTCTCAGAGACGCGTATAGAAATATGAGGGATAACACGAATATTTGTATGACAGCAAGTAAAGTAGTCTATACCATTCGACGCAGAATAAAATTCTCCATCGAATAATATAACTATTGCTATACTTTGCCATACAATATTCTTTACTGTCATCTCCCCTACATCTGTTCATCCGCGTAACAGAAGGAAGGGTTTAACTCGAATATTTGAATGAAAACATGTGGATTTCCGTATATCAATCTACTGTACTCAGAAAGAGCTGCTTAATATATCTGTGTACCCACCCCCTTATGTTGCCACACAATATCTTCCAATAAACACTGTTCTATTGCCTTCAAGTGCGTAACTGAGAAGAGCGGATAAGTGAAAATTTTGTGTGGTGACATTGACGTATATTTATATGAGTCGCCTCAGAAAACGCAGCTAAATCGAATTGTATACTTTTATTGATACATTGCCACACAATATCTCTTAGTAAAAGTTGCATCATCTACAAGTCTCACTTGGATCACACGTAGAATAGAAGCAGCGTTAACTCGAATATTTCTGTGACAACGTATAGATAGTTCTATAACAGTCAACTCAGTAAAGCATTCTAACTCGAATGGTATACTTATATATACACCTCCCCATACAACACCTCCAATACTTCCGTCTTACTGGATGTTGTAGTATTGACTAAGAGAGGAACTGTAACTCGAGTATTTCTGTGACAACATAATGGTTTCTCTGTATCAATTGACTCATTGAAAGTGTCTGACTCTAATGGTATACTTCTTTTAACTCTTTACCAGACAATATCCCCCAGTAATGACCTTCCTACTAGTAATGCCCTTCCTACTGAGAATGGCCACAACTCGAATATTTCTGAGACACTATATGGATATTTTGACATCATTCAACTCATTAGGACAAGCTGATTCGAACTGTATACTTATTTCTACTTCTTATCTTACAATATTTACAATCAATGTCCACAGTATACCTGTCTCAGACACGCACGAGAAGCACTCATATCTCAAAATATTCTATGACAAACCATAGACTTATCTATATCATTCGACTCAGAATGACGTTCTTATTCCTATAGTACATTCATATCTAGCCCTCATCTTACACAATTCAGCAAATAAGTCCACCCTAACTTGTCTCAGAAGGGTCACGGAAAAACCTCTCTAACCCGAGATTTCCTGTGACAACCTATAGATGTTACTGTACCATTAGACTCACAAAAGCGAGCTGAATCCATTGGTATACTTTTTACTATGACTCGCCATACAACTTTTTGCAGTTATGTCTCTTCAGACGCATCACAGAGGAGCATTTCTGTGACAACCTATAGATATTCTTATATCATTCAACTCATAAAAGCGAGCTGAATCCAGTGGAATGGCTATACAACTGATGATCACAATGAGTTCAACGTTTCAGGTTTCGTGAAGATGTTAATATAAATAA
Source organism: Yarrowia porcina (assembly GCA_900519025.1). Taxonomy (NCBI): domain Eukaryota; kingdom Fungi; phylum Ascomycota; class Dipodascomycetes; order Dipodascales; genus Yarrowia; species Yarrowia porcina. The sequence goes on along the minus strand of ULGT01000009.1, from coordinate 498,027 downwards.
TCTAATCTATGTACTGTGGGAGGGGGAGAGGCTGTATTAGCACTCCGAGACAAGTATGACCTATAGACTCAGAGGTACTCACTCAGAGGTACTCACTCAGAGATGGTTTTTTTATGTTGTAGTGTTCACTTCAGATATCAAAGTATCACCGCTGTATCATGTCAAAAGAAGCACAATAGAAGAGGTGTCTTAGAAGTGAGACATCACTTGAGGGTCTCCAGTTGGTATTTTACTCTTAGAATTGTCTCAGCAGTGCCTTAATGACCCATGGAAGGTATTGGTTGTTCGGTTACACCACGTCAGCTGTAGTCGCAGCCGTAGCTCTCTTCTTTCTTGGCCACAAACTCGGGAGAATGAAAATCATCTGGTGAGGTTCAACGTAATGGTCTCTGAACCATTTCTGGATCTTGGAGTCCACTAGAGATTCCAGGGTCGGGACATTTTGAAGTCGAGATCGTGATCCAACCAGAGATTTCACCGACAGCTGCAGCTTGTAATCTGGCTCGAAATTGATGGACAGAATCGTATCTCTCTTATCCTTTTCATCCTCCTCCGTCTGTTCAATCTGTTGATATAGAGAAATGTTCAATCTAGCGGTGAAACGAACAATTGTGACTGATAGAGAAACAGGTAGAGATGTAGAGAGAGACAGAATAGGCGACAGAATCTTGGGCTGGTTCAGATTCAGTCTCGTTTCGATTCCAAGAGTAATAGTATCTGACAAATCAATATCCATTTGAGCCTCCAACCTTGAGTCATCGTATTCAGCACTGTTGGGTACGTTATTACCCGAAGCTGCGCCGGTGGTTCCACTTGGACCGGTGCCCTTATGAGTGATTTTACAATTGGACAAGATTGGATAATCGTCTCCTAGATTAATCTCCGTCACATTGATTCTGTCGATGAAATCAGGCCGTTTCGAGTTGAAGGCTGCATCCAGAGAATTGAGCAGGTTTTGGTTGTTGTTTGCTTTCGCATCAAACCGTAGCTGAGTAATGATCTGAGCCACAAGTACATTGAACCAGTCTAGAGACTCGGGAGCATGGGAAGACAACTGGTAACATGTCTTGTGTAGAATCTCGTCGACAGGAGAAAGATCGAGATCAAGATCAATGATAGCTGAGTCATCATCAAGTGTAGATTCCGGCTCGACTCCTTCAGCAATCGTGGGAGTAGTAGGGGTAGGGACAGCCAGATTGGAGGTACTAGCAGAAGGAGTACTTGCTGTACCATTCTGACTAATCACAGGAGCACCCGAAGACCGAACCATAGAGCCTCTACTACTTCCTGGACGAGAAATGGTCCCTCCAGAAGCTCCAGTCATGGCCAATCTGTTTCTTAGATTTGTGGACGACTTGTTTCTTCTGACGCCTGTAGTTTTGACTCCATTTGCGGTCTGACCACCCACAGTCACGTGATCCACCTCTTTGTCCTTAGCAGACACGTCATTGCCCTTTTTGGGGCTCTTGTTTTCCGCAAAAATGACAAACTTGAGAATGATGATGACCGTGACAATGACAGACAATTGGCCTAGAACTAGACCTTCCGTGAACCCCCAGCCCGACCGTTGTTTCAGGGCTTTCTGGATCAGTTCTGCCGGAATCACCAGCGGCTCAGGAGGCGGCTGGATCGATCTTAACACGTCTTTTGGCATGTTGTAAGGCAAGGTAAGATGGTGGTAAAGATATTTGGTGATGTTGACGCACCATCAAAGTTTATCGTGGGAGGGATGACAACTATTGGGTGAAGGAAATGTGGTGGAGAGTAGTGAATAGTACCAACGAGTTTGAAATTCTGAGCTGACTCGATTGGTACCGGTTTTGGTATCTTTCGAGCGGTATTCATGTTTTTCGTTCAAAAGTGCCATTTAGTTGAAGATTAGTTAAAGGAAAAAGTCCGCTGGGGGTTCATTTTCGGGGTTCCAGGGGTTGTAGAGAGGTGCAAAGGGTGTCAAAATGGAGCTTGGAGTGGTATTACCTAGAATAGCTAGGAGTTTCAGGTTTGTTTCATACAAAAACTCGAGATATATGCGGTATTCTGGGGCTTCGCTGACTCCATTTACTTAGACTTTGTTGGAGGAGTATGCTAAAAGAGCAAAGCTCATGTCAGCTGCAACGAAATATAGGCTGTCACGTGAATGTAAGCCATGTGGCCAAGCTAATGTATTAATCACGTGATATATCATGTGATCTCAGTGGCTACTTTTGTAGTTGTACTGTGGAGCCATCTTCATGACTATAATACAGGTGCTTATGAGGGTTCCATTTTAACAATGTTCTGTTATAAGGATAACGTGGTATGCGTGCTAAATATGTCCATCACAGGACTCACTCTTTATCGAAAATGAAGACAACTTTTTGGATAAAGAGTATACTTGTACTTGTCTTTACACAGACGGTACAATATGTCCCTCTTCTCTTCTTTATATTGATTACACATACTGGTACGAGTAGCCAATAGATACTAGCAACAATGGATTGTGGTCAGCTACTGTACGTTCCAGCAGCCTGCTAGGGATGTGAAGAGTCTTTTATCTAATCCCTCTTTTCTGTCTCTATAATATCCCTCCAATCCGTCTAAATCTGACATAAACCACTTGATATACTCTCTACTCTTGGGGACTACTCTATTGCTCTTCAAATCAGTCTAATACTATATACAATTATCGCTGGCCGTACTCCTGCAGCTGGGTGATGTAGACTCGAGAAACGAGGTTCCAGGCGGTGATGTACTTTTGGGCACACTGCTGGGTGCATTTCTGGGTTAGTATAGGTAGCGAACGGCCGTAGGTCGTAAGCGGACAACAATGAACGGACAACAATCAGCGGACAACAATCAGCGGACAACAATCAGCGGACAATGAGCGGACAACAATGAGCGGACAATGAGCGGGCAACAATGAGCGGGTGCTGACAACAATAAACGGGTGCTGAATAAGCAGTGGATGTTGTAACTAAAGTCCTGAAACTAGCCGGCTGGTAGTTGTAACCCATTGAGTGGCAATGAACAACCAGCAATGCAATTTGAGTCACGGGTTGATTGCTTTCATTGTAGAAGTGGTAGGATGAAGTCCTAAAGACTGAGAGTCATGTCAAGTAACACTTGTTCAGTCTATAGTTCTTCAGGTGTCACTGTAGAGAGTGGTTGCTGAACAAAGTAAGCATACTAAGGTGAAACTGAGCCATAACAGAAGAGAACACAACTACTCGATGAATGAGTCGATTAGCTCACCTCATGACCCATTACACCCCTCCTGTCACCTTGTGACCTGTCAGAAGCTTCTCAGTTCCCGATAGTACATAAGAACCAATACCACCCTACCTTAACTCTTTCTCTCACAACCACTTTGTCACAACCACTTTGTCACAACCACATTCTTGTCATTTCTTCTCCTCCCCACTTCTCCCTCTACTCACCTTCTCGGAGGCTGACAGAGCCGATCCGGGTTTGGGGACACAGGCGTCGTAGCAGTTTTCGGTGATCTTGGTGACCAGCATCTGGGCGTTGGCCACGGCCAGCTCGTTGGCAATCTTCTTCTTGAAGTTGTTGACGTCGGCAGCAGACATTGTAGTAATGTGGTGGGTAGTCGGGGTTAACAACAGCCTGACTATAAAATATGAGCCTGCGATCCAACGTAATTTTCAAACCCTAACCTGGGGGAAGGGAGCCGAAAGCAAGTGATTATGAGATGAATTGGGGGGTAAAAACGAGGCTGGGAGGTGTACTCGGAGCTATTATGACTGTAGCAATTGGTTGACTGCTTTATTTATATCAATTTCCACATTCTCACCAAGTAACTGGGACATATCTTTTCTTAGTCCAAGAAAAGAGAGAGTTATAGTTGATGCTCCCAACTAAACACACCTGGAAAAGAGATGCAAGTATTAGGACGAATAATGCCAATAAAGACCTCGGAAAAGTGATCAGACCGTTAATGAAACCTCTCTTGCAATATCTACCACCTCATCTTCTCTCTACCACTCAAAAAACACCTTGTAGCCACCCTGTACGGCACATTTCAGCCTAAAATAGTCCAAATTTGGCCAATAAAAAGTGACTTTGGTGCTGCATCTCTTTTTTACAAACTTGTACCGTTTTCCCCATTTTAGAACCACCCCTCTTTCCCCTCACATCCACTTGACATCTCCACCTTTTGTTTTTCTCGGCTACCGATCTGACTCACCCCAACAAGAATAAAGTTGACTCATTTGAGTCATTTGAGTCATAACCATGGGGCTGTCTTTCTCGTCAACAACACTTGAAACGGCGACAAAAAACACCAAAAGCGACCAAAAACACCAAAAGCGACCAAAAGCGACCAAAAACGACTCCAGACGGCTCAATGGCTTACTAAAAGACGATAAGACAGCCTCTAACAGGTTATGACTGCTTACTTTGGTCTTATAGAAGCTCATATCTCAAGACACATCAATGATACTTGATACCCTTTGACATACCTCATTTATACAAGATACTTTTTACATACCAATGAGATACCTCCTTAACACCCAATTCTACTGTACCCACAAATGCTGTACCACTGTTACACTCACTCTTTGATACGTTTCTTGATTACTTTGCTCAGTTTGATTTTCAGGTTATGAGTCAGTTCTTTCTCCATACTTGTGCCTTCTTCAAGTATGTACGACCCTACTCCTGATACCACATTACTCTAAGATACGTTTCTTCATTAATTACATCACAGTCTTGTATACCACAACTCTGATACATATGATCTCATTCATACCAATTTAATTTCTCTCAAGACTCACTCCTGGATATGTTCTTGAATACTTTTTGAATACGTTTCTTCATTAATTACATGTCGTTTTGTCGACCTCTTCAGAATACATGTCTGAATCAGACTCATAGCAGTACAAGGTGGGTGAGGCTAGCTGGAAGTCAGAACTCTCGCGTCACAACTCTCTCACATCAGAACTCGCTTCGCTCGTTCAGATGTTCAAGCCTGCTCCTTCTTCTGATACTCGGCAAAGACCTTCATGTTCTTGCCTCCCATGAGCTTGATCTGTTCGTCCAGTCTCCAGGGGTAGTCATTGACGTCCATAATCACCTCCACCAACTGAGCCTTGTCCGAGTTCATAAACTTGTCATCAGAAATCAGAGCCTCCAGCTCTTCACGGGTCTTTACAGTGGTAGAGAAAGTATCAACTCCCTCAGTTCCTCCAAAAGCCTCCAGCAGCTTGGTCCACTTCCACTTGGGACAAATATCGTTGTAGGACTGCTCAGGACCATGGATAGCTCGCTCAATGGAGTAACCATCGTTGTTAAGCAGAAAAATGATAGGGTTGAGACCCTGTCGGACCATAGTTCCAAGCTCCTGGATAGTCATCTGAGCAGAACCATCTCCTTCAACCAGAATGACTCGTCCCTTGTCGTTCTTGGCAGCAGCATCTTCTCTCTTTGCCAGAGCAGCTCCCAGAGTAGCAGGCAGAGTGAATCCGATACAGGAGTAGAAGATCTGAGTCAGCAACGAGTTGTTGGTGTTGAACTTGACGTCGGAGCATGCAAACTGGAAGGTACCAGTTTCGACAATGAGCAGATCATCAGGTCGCATCATTTTCGACATGGAATCGACCAAAAAGGTCTGGGAGATGGGAAGAGGAGACTCCACCACAGGAGGAGGAGAAATGGTGGGCATGGCCGCAGTCTTGGATTCAACGGGGATCTTCTCGACATCAAGCTGCTCCACAAGCTTTTTCAGAACGGGGAAGAAATGAACTCCCTCATGGAGCTTACCCTTGACCTTGACGTAATCAGGAGACAGGTAGATTGTGTTTTCGTCCTTGAGGTTATGAGAGAATCCTCCGGTGTTTGAGTCGGAAAGAAGAGGACCAGTGAACAGCACACAGTCAGAGGCCTCAATGGACTTTGCGACTCCTTCCAGAGACAGCTGGCCGTTGTAAACGCCGACAAACCGGTCCTCGTTCTCGTGCAAAATACCCTTACCCAGAGGAGAAGTGTAGTAGGGGAAGTTTGTCTTTTTGGCCAGTTCTCTAACCAGCTCAGTGGCTCGATGTCGGTCGGTCAGAACATCAGCAAAGACGGTTGCGTTCTTGGAGGCGTAGACTTGCTTGAGAATGGAGTCCACAATTTCATCCTCGAGCTTCTCGTCCTTGTTCTTGACGGCAATATCCAGCTTGGAATCCAGACGAGCCGCGTCCAGAGTCTGCCAGGTCATATCCACGGGAATAAAGAGGTATCCGGGCAGAGACTTTTGGCAGATTGTGGTGAGAACACGGTCGATTTCCTCGGCAGCGGTCTTTTTATCGGTCAAAAAGGCCGAACAACATCGAACCTTTTCACTCATGCTCTGATAGACCAAATGGTCGGGCTGCTGAAGGGAGTTTTCCTTGGGAAGCACGTGATGAACCAACCAGCTCTCTTCCTGAATAGGACGGCCAGTGGTTCCCACAATATGAAGCAGAGGAGCCTGTTCGGCAAAGGCTCCAGAGACTCCATTGAGAGCAGACAGTTCTCCCACTCCGTAGGTGGTGACAAGAACTCCAGGCAAGTGTTTGACTCGTCCGTAGCCGTCAGCAGCATAAGCCGCGTTCAGCTCATTACAACATCCGACCCAGTTGAGTTCAGGAACTCGGTAGATGTAGTCCAGAAGATGGAGGTTGAAGTCTCCAGGCACTCCAAGAATGTTGTCGATTCCCAGCTGCTTGATTCGAGAAAAGAGATATTCTCCCAGGTGAACAGTTCCGTCTTTTTTGGTCGACTCGGTGGCAGAAGTCATGGTGGTGGTGGTGGTGAAGTACGATAGGTGGTGTGGTGACTTTGACGTCAGGGAAGTGTTGTTGGTATGACGTGATGTGACAAAGATAATGTCACTGTTGATATCAGATAACCTTATACAAGTGTATAAAAGAGCTGTCTTGTGTCTGTCTTGTTTCTTCTCTTCTTTCCCTCCCCCACGCTACTCTATATACTCGGCCCAAATAAAGTTACATCTAACCTTGGATGCACCCTCTGCAGTGGAGATGCCAGCCAAATACTTCCTCTAACCGCAGGCAGGACCGAGTAGCAGTTAGCGGTCAGATTTGAAGGAAAAGCGCTGCATTTTAGAGCCCGACCGCGGATGTTATTTCCGGGTTCAAACATTGAGAGCAATGCAACCCTGGACAACAAACAACGTCCAAAACAACCTCCTCATCTGAACAACGTCCATAACCGGAGCCGCATGATAACGCCTCTTACTGTAGGGCAACTGTACTAAGAGGGGAAGACGGAGCCGTTGAGAGAATATGAGACAATGGGTGATATTACGATCGAGAAAAGCGGACTTTGACGGACTTTTTCTGTTTCAAGGCACTTTTTTTTTTTTTTTCTCAAACCGTTCTCCTTACTTACCCCACATTCTACTTGTAGTGTAACCTATGTTCTGATAAGACAGAGGTCAGTGTAGAGGGTCAATATAGAATGACGAATAGTAGTCCTAGAAAGAAGAGAGTTGTATAGAAATGATGAGAGTGTTTGGTAGAGTCGTGCTGTCACGTGACTTTCCAAACCCCCCACAAAAACCACCCTCCTTACCTCTCCCCTATGGTTCTCCCTACCCTTCTCCCTACTCCTCCTCCGCCCTTACATATTCCAGGCTAAGTTGCAACTCCCACCTGATCGGTTATCAGCAGATGAAGTGAGATCTGAAGGTGACCTAAAAGCGACTTGAGACAGGAGAAAGCTATCATCTTGGAAAAACACCATAACCAATCCTACAAGAATATAAAAATACTACTTGATAGCAAGTACCGTATTTCTCGTTTCTCCGTTGTACCCGCCATTAACCGACCATAGCCGATTCGTAGAGCCGTTTGTCAGACGTTGGACTTGTTCTGAACGACTCATTCATCAGCCTTCTTTTTTTCATCAGCCTTCTTCTGTCTCCTAAACGGCGGCGTTAAGGTAAGGCCGATGGTGGGGAAAAAAAAGTCCACATTTTTTCTTGCAGCTTTTTTCGATCACTTTTTTTTCCAAGGCCCGCGTTAAGATGGGGCCTCTGCTCCAAATGTGGGGTAAAGCAAGCCGCAAGAAAGACAAGAAAACGGGACAAAGAAGAGAGAAGGGGGGGGAAACGGGTTTTGGGAGCAAGCTAATATGGACCAGAGGATTGGGGTAATATAGAATATGTTGAGGAGGACGGATTCTGGGGGACTTGTGTGGTTGTGTGCTATGATGTAAATGTTTTGGTTTGGTTTGGTTTAGTCTAATCTTCGGCTATAAGGGTACCCCCTTAGTTACTTGTACTGGTAGTCCGAGCCGCATCAAGTGAAGCAAAGACGTGTTCTCTTGTATCGTGGATGTCCTCTCCCCAACAATGCAGGGCGCGAGTGGACACGTGACTCGGGCTAGGTTCGGAACTTTGTGGTAAATGACGTGACCCAAAATTCGATACGGTAACTTAAGATAGAGAGATAACTGAAAAGTGCCATGTTGAAGAGAAGCCATTGTGGGGCTCGATTCGATATCAGACTAGCCGTAGTAAAGCCCTATATTCAGTCTAGAACCAGTAGCACACACTACTGCGTTTTTTTGCTCGGAAAAACATGTGGAGAAGAGTGCATTGGGGTGCAGACATGAGGGGAACCAGAGGTTATAGAGACAAGACAAGAAGACAAGACAAGACAAGAGAGAGGCAAGACAAGACAAGAGGAGAGACAAGAGGAGAGAGTGACTTTTTTTTGAAACTGAAGAAAAAAACGGTGAAGAAAAAAACGGCCAAGGAAAAAAAACGGTCCAGGAAAAAAAATTGGTTGACCTAAAAAAACAGGCAAAAAACAGAAATAACAAACAGCTGAAAAAGCAAGGTGACTCGTCTCTTGTATCTCTCTCCATCTTGATAACGCAGACTGGATCCAATAAGGAAGTGTATCCTGTGGACAAGAGTGGCAGAGTTTAATAGCGAGTCTAACAGCTTCGAGCCTAAAGGGGAAGGGGTATCCGGAGAACTAATGGGTTAACAACAAGCTGGGTAGTGTGTATATAACTAAGCTAATGGTACCACGTTGTTCAGCACGATTTTGCGAGTATTTTGGACATCTTCTTTTTCATTTTCCGCCGTCTCTGACCCTCTCAAATCCACACATCCCCTCATGTCCTTGTTATCGCAGACAACGTTTGAGCTAGCGTTTGGACGTGCATGCTGCTGCAGCCGCTATTTAGCACTGGGAGCTCGTAAAACAGAGCTTGAGACAGAAATTCTTTCACCTATATCCAAAGACCTTTCTTCGAGTGGCTATCCGACTGCTTCCTGCGACAAAAACCACATTCACCGTTCGAACCACCTTCACCGAACCACCTTACACCTTTCCACCTCATCTACCAACTCGATCTCCACCACCACCCTTACTCTCACTCCACCCTCACTCTTACTCCACCATGCCCAAAGTCACCAAGAGAAAAACTCGCCGGTCAACTAAAGGGTGCACCGTGTGTCTTCAGCGGAAAAAAAAATGCGACGAAACGTGGCCGGTTTGTAACTCGTGCGAACGGCTAGGACACGAGTGCAAGTGGCGCGACAAGATCCGGTTCCGAAAACCCGATGTTTTTTCGCCAGATGTTCTGGCAAAGTACTGTTTTGAAGAAGAGAACCGAATGGCCGGCGAGTTTGAATTCATCACTCTAAACGCAGACAATATCCATAAGCTTAAGATGGACGAAGACGATAATAGCTCAGATAACAGTCCCGAGGTGTTTCATGCAAACTACTTTGACAGTGAAAATAAACGACAATCGAGTATTTCGTCTTCCGACAGTGTTGAAGGACTCAAGGTCGTCGCTCCTACTACTGTTACTGGTACTGCTACTGCTCCTCCCGCTGAAATCATGGTTGATTTTGTGGCTGCTGAACAAACTCCGGCTATCATCACTGAGATTCCCAACCATGCCAGTGCCCATTCTTCCATTTCGCAAAAAGCTTTGGCTAGCGCTCCTTCGCCCAGTTTGTCCGATTGGGTCAAAGAGTCGTATGATCCGTTTCATTTTGGATTTCCGTTCAACCAGGGAGAGTTTGAAGACCTAGGAGATATGGGAGGATACGTTGAGGAACTGGACGAGAAGGATAATAAGGAGGTTACAGATAAGCAGCCCATGACTAAGAATACCACCAAAAACAAGGACGAACTTAATAGTCGAGCCTTGGAGAAATTATCTCTCACTTTGCAGATTCCAAAGAACATTGATGTGCTTACCTATCTTGCTGGAGGACAAGATGATGCTGTGGCCACAGAACGTCAACTGTGGAACCAGTGGTTGAGTATTTCTGTTCCTACAAACTCGGTGACTCCTTCGGATAAATCGGCTCTTCTAGTGGTCCTCCTTCCCCTGTCGATTTCGTCTTCTGCGGTTAGATCTGCCATTCTCGCGTGGACGTGTACTCAAATGTACAATCTTTGTCGAATCCAAGAATCTGTGGTCCAAAAGTTCTGTGATGACAAAGAAAGAAACAATCTGCTGGTCGCAGCTACACGACAACCGCCCCAGTGGAGAACCCAGGCGGATATCGACGCGCTTTTCGCCGCCACTCTCATTTGGTGTGCTGTGGAATCCACCACGGGAGGAACGTCTTGGATCAACTATATGAAGGCATCTTCTGAGCTGATTCGTTCTCAGGGCGGCGAAATCGCCTTTCTGCGGAAAAACAAGACGAAAACCCGGGCCTGGTTGCTCAGAAACTTCCTCTACCATGACGTTATTGCTTCGTTGAGTATCGGAATCTTCCCCCTTTGTCAGGAAGGAGCGGCCTTTTGTTATACAAAGGTTTCGAGTAAAAAGACCCATCTTTCCGACGAAGAGACGGAGACCCGGGAATTCCTGCTGTCCAAGGGCGTCAATGAGCTGGACTCGCTGATTGGACGGTGCCACAACATCTTTTACATTCTCTGGCGAATCGGAGGACTTTCCCATGAGCGAATCTGTTTTGCAGAAAGCGCTCTGGCTCTCTGTGATGGACTATTACGTCAAGTGGATGAGTCTGAAATGATTGACGAAGAGGGCCTGGATGAAAGTGAACGAGAACCCGCCATCTTGATGCACAACCTGTACCATCGAACCGCAGTCATTTGTCTCTATGTAGCGGCTCAAAGACTCAAACAAAACTTTGCTGCCCATTACCATCCTGATTTCGACGCCATCATTCCAGAGTCGCAGGTTCTGGCGTCGGTGGAGTACATTATTGGGGTTTCCGAGACTCTACAGCCAGGAGAACCGCCCGAGTCTTGCATTACTTTCCCTCTGTTTGTGGCTGGATGTGTTGCATCTGATAAACAGACGGTGGATCGAGTGAATACGAGATTGAAGAAACGCTTGTCGGAGATTGGTTATGCCAATGGAGTCACTGCAGCGACTATTGTGGAGATGATTTGGCAACAGAGATGTGGACTGTTTATGAACGGACAGTTGGATTCCATTTCGCAATGGAGTAGTAATCTGGATTGGGTGAATGTGATTAGAAGAACGGGGATCACGCCGTTGTTGTCGTAATCTCAGGGCAAAACTTCCTCGGAGCGTTAGCTCAGAGGGAGTACCCTGAGATCAACTTCTAAGTCAAGCCTAACAACTCCATCTACGGGCTTTAGCCCGGAGAGAGAGTGAGCGACAACAACAAGTCAGACTGGTGAACAAGTCAGACTGGTGAACAAGTCAGACTGGTGAACAAGTCAGACTGGTGAACAAGTCAGACTGGTAACTACACTCAGGCAACAACCAAGACTACCGCTAAGACCAACACTACCGCTAAGACCAACACTGACAAGCCGCCTGGTTCTTAGGGTATCACCTTCCATCTGACCAAACACTACCTCCACTCACTGAGAGACTGAAAAGAGAGAAGACGCCTGAGATAAGAGGCACTATTTATTGATTAACAAAATGAAATGAGTTTATGATGAGCAAATGGGGATTGTAGGAACAGGTTGTAGAGCTGTAGGAAGAAGGGGGTGGTAGAGTAGTCGTACTGTACACTGTACGAGTACCTGGTATGTACATACATATCAGTGCCGGTAGGATGATGTCGTGGTGTAGTGGTAGATAAGAAGGAGTCGGGTGATGCATGATCAGTAGGTGGAGATTGCACAGCTGAATATGGGATAAGAGAGGACGTTGGTGGATTTGAAAATGTGTAGAAAAGGAGCTCGTATATCACCTATGATGGAAGCAAGATCTACAGCTACCGACGCACTAAGAGATTCAAAGCAAGAGTCATTGTACCATGAATACTTGACTAGAGATCATCTTGGGATAAATATGATGATACGTTACTATCATTTGTACCTGGTACAAACCAATGTAGTTATGTTGTAGCAACAGCTCTACCTGGTACATACAAGTAGGTTGACTTAACAGAGTAAAGACAGTACTGTAGATACTGTCCCATGATATATATTACTAGTTGACGTGAAGAGAAGTTTCTGGTATCTTTCATATGACTAGGTAGAGTGTTCAACAGCTTTCCAAAAATATTGGAAGAAAGATGGTCTTTGTAAGGAGACTTCTTCAGGCAGTACAGGTCCCCAGGTCAACTTGCTAAGAATGACAATTCAGAGGAAATGAGGTCCAGTTTCTGTAGTACTTGTATTACTCTTGGTTTTGTTGGACATATGACTTCCACACATGGTTCAGTTTCAAGTACCAGTACTCGTAATCTGAGCTGGACTGCATACTTGTACGGTATGTACTGTACTTGTAGACGTCTCACAGAACACCATATCTTGACAACTAGAGCACATGTGACAATTCTGAAGAGTGCATTTGACTCGGGGTGGCTTTCTTTCCCGGCTTGTCAAAAAAAATCATCAATTTCCCCCAGACTTTGACCTCCCTTATGCTGCCCTCTTCCCCTTAGACATACTCAATTGGTCATGCATAGCTCTGAACGTGGAGTGATTCAATGAGCCAAAACAAAACCAAAAAAAACAAAAAAAAAAACACAAAAGCACCCGAATTTGAACCCATCACCTTCAATTGATCAATTTCCCTTTTTTTCACTACAGAAATCCCCCCCAAGCGTACAAGTACGTTGCACTCGTCTTTTTGCTATGATACCCTAATTACTTGCAGTAAAATTCACCTATAAAAGACATGGACCCGTTTTTGGGGCTTGTTTCGAGTCCAAATCATTCTCTGAAAATGTGGAGATCACGTGACCGCATCAATAGCCCATTTGCCCAGTCTTTTCCGCTTACTAACCCCCATCATTCACTTCCCCTCCCAACTTTATTTGCCACTATGGGGAAGCTCTTGATACACTGTTTGACATGTATAGATGGAGGTGAGAGGTATAGATATAGGATTGGGAGGCATCTCAGAAAGTGAGTGAGTATATCTTTGATTAGTAATCACACAGCAGGGAATTAGGAGCAATCATTCTAGGAACGGTATTGACTCCACCACCTCACACTAGTTGGCAAATTTTACTGTGGCTGCGTTAGTGTATTCTATACGTGGGACCTCGTTTGTAGTGTAGTACTGGTAGTTGGTTTCCCCCCACGTGGGGGCGAATCAAGGGCAAGCAATTGACTTGTAAGCTTAGCGAGAGTATAAATAGTGTTGTAGTCCTCCCGGGAGAGAAACTTGACTATGTCACTATTGAGACGAGGAATTCAATTGAGCCCGAGATTTTTGCACCAATCGACTCGACAGCCCGTTAACGTTTGCCAATCCTCTTGCAGCCGTCTTTTTACCTCTTGTTCCATCGCCAAAATGAAAATCCGATCGCTTGAAATGCAGCCTGAGGAGACTCAGAACTACTGCTATGTTCTGACGGACGACGCCTCCAAAAAGTCGTGGGTCATCGATCCCGCCTTCCCCAAGTGGGTCCTGGCCGATGTGGAGAAGCTCGACAAGTCTGGAGACATTGATCTCGTTGCAATTGTCAATACTCATCATCACTGGGATCATTCTGGAGGTAATGAGGATTTCAAAAAGAGCTTTTCCAAGCTGCCCATTATCGCTGGAAAGGACTCTCCTGACGTGACTCAGACCCCTGCCCATGGAGAGCAGCTGACTCTGGGAGACAATCTCAAAATCACAGCGCTACATACTCCTTGTCATACTCAGGACTCCATCTGTTACTTTGTCGAAGACACAAAGACTGGAGAACGAGCCGTGTTCACCGGAGACACTCTGTTCATTGCCGGATGTGGCCGATTCTTTGAGGGTACTCCCGAAGAAATGAATGTTGCCTTGAACGATATTCTGGCAAAGCTGCCCAATGATACTGTGGTTTACCCTGGACATGAATATACAAAGTCCAACGTCAAGTTTGTCAAGACGATTCTGCCCAATAATGAGGCGGTCAACAAACTGGACCATTTCTGCCAGAACAACAAGATTACCACCGGTGTTTTTACTATTGGAGATGAGAAGAAACATAACCCGTTCATGATGACCAATGATAAGGAGGTTGAGGAGGTGTGTGGATCGGATGATCCGGTGAAGGTGATGGAGGTGTTGAGAGAGAGGAAGAACAAGCTCTGAACATCAGCGAACGAAAGCAAGCATCATAGCGAAGCGTTGATGCGAACAACTTGAGTGACCATGAGCTGATGGAGTAGAGCGCCGAGATAGGAGGCATCAGGTCCTACAAGCTCCACTCGATAAGACACTCAGATGAGGGTATATTTAATGTATTGTTTAGATTGAGATGAGTAGTGGACTGGGAGAACCGGGTTCAGTATGGTATTAGGGTAAGAGGTCATGATGTAGGTCAGTCATACAAGACAAGTTGTATACATCTTGTAGCTTCATGGATAAGGGTTGACTCGTTGAATAGCTCTCAGTACCAAGGCTCAGTCACTGGATGGGATGGAGTCAGGTGGTCATCCAAGTAATCTCGGATGGGAGAAGCAAAAAACGTGTCAATGTATATCAGGACTTGAGATGAGGACTTGTAATGTTGACATGTTGGTTATGCTGATGTAAGCAAGATATGTCTTGTGGTTCCCTTACATATGACTTTCATGTTTACAGACTCGAAAATGAACCTGTATGGATCTCCCTTGTCAAGTATTGGAGTTCAGCCCAGCTTTCCTGCTCTGAAGAATGTTAATATGCTGGAATGGTGCTGCAATCATGTTATGTCTCCAACACGGCCGGAGTGGAGGGGAGTGTGAATGGTGTCGAGCGGGGAGCAGGGGGCTAAGAAGTGCACAAGCCAACTTTTGGTTTGTGTCACAGCACAAACGGAAAAATAGGGTGACATGCAAATTGTAACAGGTTAAGAGTCTTTTTCGGAAATGAGAGATCTACAGGACATCTATCTGTCACTATCGTACCAGGTACCTACACACCCCATATGAATTAGTAGTCATATGGTGGTCCTTGCAAGAAACGATTACCTACCGGTTCTATTTTCATTCAGTACTCTCATTACCGGTAGCCATAGCAGGAGTTGAACGGCATACAACCCAATAACCATGTTAATATCAAAGGAAACGATTTCCAAGCTGATCCACAAGAGCTGTGTTTCTCCCTCAAACATATGGTGTGCCCTTACTGTAGTTGGCTTATGAAGATGGTCTTACCGACTCGGAAGGGTGAGTTGTAACTAAGAACTACCTTGACTCAAGATCGTATTATCATTAGATCAATTAGGATACAAATAAATAGATATGTACATGTACCATTATGCAATTACTCGGTACAGACTTGGGTTTGGTATGATACTCCTTTAGACCATGAGAAGGAAGAAAGGAATGACGAGAGCGGCAGCAGCAGTGGGAAGAGTAGATCCAGCTCCGTTAGCAGCAGTAGAAGAGGCAGGTCCAGTTCCAGAAGAGGAAGAAGAACCAGAAGAGGAGGAACCAGAAGAGGAGGAACCAGAAGAACCAGAACCAGAAGAGCCAGAACCTGAAGAAGAACCGCCTGATCCAGAGGAAGAACCAGAACCAGATCCAGACTTATCGGTCTTGCCGGTCTTAAGCACAATCTGACCGAGAACAGTCTTGTTAGAAGCAACAACAGTGTAATCGGTGGTGTTAAAGGTACCAATAGCATGACCCTGTCCATCTCCAACAACAAGAGTGTTGGGGTTGATGTGGTAAAGAAAGTTGTTCTCAGTGTCCAAGATAACATCCAGATTGTAAACTCCTCCAATGGTCTTTTTATCTCCATCAACAAAGGTCAAGTTGGAAATGGGCTTGAGATCCAGATCGGACTTTTTCGCCGCAGACTCGTCCTCAATACCGGTCTGTTTGACGAAATCGCCCCAGTACTCGTCGTTGAACAACATGGAGCTGTTGGAGTACTCAATGTAGTCGTCTCCGTTATCTCCAAAGTCGAATCGGCCAGTATCCACGCTCATGGTGTAGTTTTGACTGAGCTCCGTAAGATTGAGCTGATAAGTGTAATCCGTTTCGATCTGAAGAGTATCCAGGGTATTGTTTCGAAGGTAGACGAGCTCAGCTCCATCTCCATCGACTCCCTCTCTGTTATCTCGAATGTAGAATCGAGTTCGAGGAGTAAGAAAGCCACTGAGGTCTCGAACCACCCCGGCCTTGGGGCCAATAGTAGCAGCAATGTCTTTGTAGTCCTTGTTGAGATCTTCCCAGGTGAATCCTGCAGATCCAGGTCCGGTTTTGGGCTCACTGAAAACTCCGCCAATAAACGACTGATCAGGAGCATAGAAGAGTCTGGTAGAGTTGCTCAGGGCAAGTCCTCTTCGAACCCCAGAGGCATCAAAAAAGCCAGTATCATTAGCATGGCCTACAATCTTTCCCGAAGAGGAAATCTCGCCAGTCTGCTCGTTATAAGATCCCACCAAGTTTCCAGACTCGTCTCGGAAATGAGACTCCATATCAATACCAGTATCATTGGGCTTTGCTCTCAGCTTATCAAAAGGGTTCCATTGGCCAATATACTGCCGGTCCTCCATCGACCAAGTCTTGAAGTTGTAGGTATCGATGAGAAGCAGTTTGCCGTCTTCAGTGGTGGCCGAAAACGTTTCAGGATCAACCGTAGCTCCGTTCTGGAACGTGTTGTACGCCATAACCAGGGGTAGCAAGGAGAGAATGGGCAAGATCATTGTTAAGGAGCGACTGAAGTGAATGAATGAGTGAGCGACTGAAGTGAATGAACGACGGTGAATCGTTTCACGAATCAATCTTTTGAAAAATGTCGAATGCTATGTTTTTCTTACAATCCCCAGCCTCCATCTATATATAAATGTCTATCCTGCCGAGACGCACAAGGGCGCAGGAATAGCCTTTTACGTTGAGAATGAGGAACTCAGAGGTTGTCAGGAGTCGTCAAAAGTTGAAAACTACAAGAGATTGAGAGCTACAAACCAGATAAATCTACTCCCCACACTCAATATACCCATATACCTGTTTTTCACCGCTTTAAACCGATTATTAATCATTTTATAGGACACCTAATTTTTCGTTGGCAAAAACATGCGGCTGTTAAACTCGAGTGGGTCGAAAACGAAACGAGCACCACACGAGTCAATCAACTGAAGGTAGAAAAGAGAGGTTCAAGGGGGGGTAGAGACAGATCACGTGATATTACCACCTATTCCACGCTTACTAATCACCATACCACCCACAAACCACCTTGACCATCCTCAATCCACCACCTGGCGACCCCTGCACACCCCTATTTCACGTCTCTCCTGCATTCCAATGTTTTTTTTCCCTTTTTTAATTTTTTTTTTCGGCCAAAATTTCACCTGTATCGACGCACGTTTTTGACATGAGATGTTGTGATCCCCCCCTGAGAATAATAGATTACGGACCAATGAGGTGGTTGGGAGTGTCACGTGATGGTAGGCAAAGTCATGTGACCGTTGTATATCACGTGACTTCAGATCTCTCACCATGTTCACCGTTGTCTCTTGGTGTGATCGACACTGCCGTGGCTGTCAAGGCTGCCAGAGTTTGCAACGTCGATCGTTCGAGTCACGTGATTGGACGAGGTCATGTGACCTGAAATACGAGTTTTGGGAGATATAATTGGATGCTATGGTAGAGTGTCTGGAGGGCTGTGATTGGACTTGGGAATGTATCAACAAAGCTAAGCAACTGGGTATTCTAAATATCAGGACTAAAAGACACATATCTCGAGATTTTGTGTGATGATTGGAAAAATGGAAAACATGATTGTATAGAGCAGACGTATATCTCTCTGATGGTACAAATGTTACTCTTTCCAAAGGCTGGAACTGCGAAATTGGTGGCTCTAAAAGGATACCAGGGTAAAGGAAAGCCCAACTAGAGTCTAAGTAGAGGAGGGCACACTGGAGAGACCCATTGAAACATGGATATCGAAGCCTCAATAGAGCAAGAAAAGCGACAGAGGCCGTGACTAGGGGCTCTAATACACCTACAACAGCTTTAGCAAGGTTTTTAGTCAGTCTTTTCTTCAAGAACCCCTTCCAAGTATCACTAGGGCCTTCGAAGAATCGCCGTTAGACACATTACCACCTCCAAACAGCGTCCACTCTTTTTCACCACCCCAAATAACCCCTGTTATCAACTTCACGTGACCCAAAAACCTCATAATCTGTTCTTATCTGACTTCAGGGAGATCTGACATATGGTTGAGGGACTGGTAGATACGAGGGACCGGTGGATACGAAGGAGTCAAGTGACTATACAACAAAACACGTGATCACATAAGAAGGCACGTGACCTTATGACTAGTCACGTGATTATACACTGGCTCAAGTGACTGAATCGGTAGACGTTTACGCGATACTTGTATGGTCTCTTCCAGGACCCCTCCTCACCGAAAAACCTCTCTACCAGTACAGTACATACCGGTACCGGTTTTGGTTTTGTCTAGCTGATAAAAAACTGCAATCTTGTTCCTACATCTCTTCTCTGGTCCATATATTCAACTCACTTAGCCCTTGGGGTGTATTTTATGTTAGGCTACATTACTTGGCATTTAGTTAGAAGGAAAAGACCGCTGGGGGTTCAAAAACGGGGTTCCAGAAGGGGTATGAAAATAGGGGTTGGTGCAAAGTTGAGCTTATGAGCGGGGGAGTTGGATAGTGGTATAATATTTGTGGGTTGTCTTACAAATATGTGCGGTATTTGAGGTTATCCTCAAGAAGAAGGGAATATGTTTACTTAGCTTTAGTTGAGGAAAATGGGAGAGACAATGTATCGTGCGAATAAGTAATCTACCTGGTAATGACGTAAAAAGATGAACAATCTGTCTTAGTAATGATATACTAGCTGCGTATTGTTTTATATGAAACGGTAAAGATCCTATATCTCATGATTACTGGTAGTCAGGCAGGACAACGGTTAGTGGACCTTGCAGTGGAGCTTTTTGATTTTTGAAAAGGCCAGTCTGTTTAGAATGCCATGCCTTAGATGATTACCGCTTTCTTGACCTTTTTATCTCCATTTTTGAGCCTACAAATACATGTACCGGTACATTGCTCCTGTTCACATTCACAGCATTAGTCGCTTCTTTTTCTACTGTACTCTCAGCTCTACACGATACATTCCTATAGAAATAAAAAGGTAGCCTATTCTAGGCATGCAACCTGCTTGTATATGGCAGGTGTAATCCAGTCTTTTGCGACTGGATTGGTTAGTCGGTCTGGGGTAGTTAGACCGTGTGGTCACGTGACAAGGTCAGTGGGGAGGGGGGGGG